>ML093448.1:0-78085 GCA_003697995.1 Taxidea taxus jeffersonii | reverse complement strand
AAAAAAATTAATGGACATATTAAAGGTATATGAAACATATTATCCTAAAATTAACAGCTGCATGGCAAGGAATATAAGCAACACTCAAAAGTAAGATATTTCTATGGAAAGGTCCAGAAGAGCAAAATTAATTGTTAGTGGATTTCTTTGAAGAAGTAAGACAGTCCAGCATTTGTTCATCTCTCCATCCATCCATCCATTTACACATTCCTTCATCAAAGATAAACTAAGAGCCTACTCTACTCCTGCAAGAAACGTATAAACATCAAAGATGGTTATTATCCTTTCACAGTATTTTTCTTCAACCCCCCAGTTACTCCTCAGGCCAGAGGACTGAAGTACATGTGAATTCTTGTTGTCTTTCCTTTCACTTATCACACACATCAGAATCTTCAAAAGCTGCTGCTGCTCTTTCATCCCTTAAAGAATAAGACTTCTGATTCAACTAGCAATCTTTCTAGGGAAAGGACGTATAACTGGTGGTTAAGATTCTACATACCTCCTGAAAATGGTGTTAAAGTATTTATAGGAACTGACTTCAAGTAAGTCTTCATCCTCATCGTCATTGCCTTCCTTTCACAAACACTTCAGTTTTACCAGAGTTTTAAATTACCAGAATTCTTCAAACAGTCCGCTGACTTTGTCATCTTTTCTACTCTCGCTGTCTCATTGTCTATCAATGCCTCACAGACGAGTAACTTGAAGGAAGTTTAGTCACCTGTCAATGCTTATTTCAAAAGCATTCATGTGAGTAAAATATTTAGTTACCAATTTCTCTTCTCAGGCATACACATAAACACACACACACAGCATACTTCTATATATTAAACACAATATCTTAATTAAATGTTCTCTATTCATAACAACCAGTATTTTGTCCACTATCGAGTAAGTTCTACAACATTATAGTAGAAGCACTATCATTTTTATTAAAATCGTAAGTGGGGGAAAATCCTTATTGTTTCAAAAATGTGAACATAGCACTTTCCTCTTTGATGTTTTTTTTGTTGTTGTTGTTGTTGTTGTTGTTGTTGTTGTTGTTTTGAAGAGCTAGAATTAAAAGGGCGCTTGGCTGGCTCCGTTGGTAGAGCATACAACTCTTGATATTGGAGTCATGACATGAGTTCAAGCCCCACTTTGGGAGTAGAGCCTATCCCCAAAAAAAAAAAGCACCGTAGTTTTGGTCATGCTGCTTCAAAGAATGAAGAGATAGACCAGACCAGAGTGGGGGGCAGCAAAGTAAAGTTTATTGAGCGAGAGTACAAAGCTCCTGAAGAGGGAGGGGACCAGATAGGGTTGTCGTTTTGGTGTTTAAGTCTAGGGGTTCTAACCTCTCTTACAGAATGATCTTAAGCAACCAGAGTGTGGGCCTTCTGCAGGTTGGCTGCTAAGTGTGCCATTCAGGGTTTGGATCAATGCCCCAGTCTACGTATTAGGTTATTGTTCATGTGCTGATGGTCTTTTTTGAGCTGACATCTGGAGACTTAGTCTCAACTGCCTGAGCTTGTGATAGCGACTAATGTTTCACGGTCAGTTTCTGTACCTCAGGATATTTTGGAAAAGTCATTTCTGCAGAAGCTGTAAAATAGAAGGTTATTTTTTGTCTTAGCTGTCCTGACTCCATGTTTTCTTGTTGGGGATCCTGACCCTGACTTGTCCAATCAGCTCCTAACACTAGAACTCAACGTAACGTTTGTTGTTGAAAACTGCCACACAAACTCAGCACAAATAATTGTGTGAAATGCTAGTTTTGTGTTTTTATTTTGTTTTAAAGATTTATTTATTTTTGAGACAGAGAGAGAAAGAGAGAACAAGTGGGGGATGGGAAGAGGGAGAGAGAGAGGAGGAGTATTCCAAGCAGACTCCTGCTGAGGGCTGAGCCCAGAGTCCTACATGGGGGCTCCATCTCAGGACCCTGTGATCTTGACCCTGAGATCATGACCTGAGCTGAAACCAAGAGTCAATGGCTCTTATCCGACTGAGCCACCCAGGCGTCCCAGCTAACTTTGTGTTTTTAGAGTACAAATGATATTATAAGGCTGAACATTTTCCAGAGAACCCAGGTGAAAGGAGAGCTTTCAAAAATCAAGCAATTGTGTGATTATTTCAGATTCTTCTATGAACATATCTAAGACATTAAAGATTTAGACACATATGTTTGTATATCTGAAATATACCAAATTGTATCGTTGCTGGCACATTAGTTCCAGGAGTGCTTCTGTCTGTTCTTCAGGCTGCTCTACGTAGGCGATCATGTCATCTGTGAATAGAGAGTTTCAGGGCTTAATTCTCAGTCCTTATACTTTTGCAGTAGCTCTCCCAGTAGGATGTAGAAAAGGAGTGGTGGAAGGGAACATCCTGGCCTTGTTCTCATTTTCAGGGGGAAAGCATTTAATTTCTCACCACTCATTGTGATGGCTGTTGTAGGTCTGATGTATTCAGCACGCAGCCTTAACAGTTTAATTTGTTGATCTCTGGAAAGCCTGCATATATGGAACTCTGGTTTGGACAATGGTGAGTTTTGCAAAGTTCTACAATTCTGAACATCACGTAAATGCACGTAAATACACGTGGTGTAGCACGTGACAGTTTATAACTCAAATTAACTTTTAACTTAGAAGGAGGGGATATACTCACAAAAAGGTCTTGACGGATGAGTACAGTTTTAGTTGGATGAGCTCTAATAAAGACTATTTTTAGTGGAACACAACCTACAGTCAGGGGAAAAAAAGAAAAATTTGCAGCAAAACTCTTATTGGCTTCCTTTGTCTTGTGTGCAAAACCTAACTGAAGGCACAGGAGGAAGAAACAAATAGTAAATAATACTCTTTAATGCAATTTCTATTTAATTTATTTATTTTATTTATTTTATTATCCTATCTATCTATCTATTGATTTATTTGTTTATTAGGGTTTTTCATTCTTCTCAGTAGGCATTGGGAAATTACTCATATTTCTGTGTTAGAGTTGTGACAAGATCCAAGGAGAATCACTATACTATTTAACAGGAGAAACAAAGTCAGATGCCCGCAGGCCGTGGGACATACCCCAAACTTACAAGGCAGGCTTAAGGAATACCATCAGCTTCAATGTCAAAGGACAATAGACTGTGACAGAGACATGGACAGTTGGAAATCCATGTTCCATCCGGTGGGGGCAGGGCCCATCACTGCTTTATAGAAATGCACGTCTCCTGATGCCAGATAGTTCTCTCACTCCAAAGATGAGCTATCTGAAAAACAGTGTGGGATTTTTTGACTTTTAAATATTGATAATAAATTCAAATGTGAAACTCACACAGATCTGCTGGCAGGAATGAATGTATGAATGCACAGGTTTGGAAATTTTTGCTATAATTCATAATATACAAGAAGAATATTTAGTGCTCACTAAAATAATACTCTATTAATACGATATGATAGATAGTATCTATAAAATATTTAGCATTATGAAGCAGTTTTTAATATTATTCTTTCATTGTCCAATGTATGTGTTATATATACACACACATATAGACACATTTTATATATATACGCATACATGCTTACTTACATATATGTTATAAATATGTGTATATATGTATAATCATAACATATACATGCATCTTTCTTTCTTCCTTCCTCTTCCCTATTCTCCTTCCCCTCTCCCTCTTTCCCTACATCTGTCTTCCTTTCTCCCTCCCTCCAATCTTCCCTCCCTGTCTCTTCTTCCTTTCTTTCTTCCTTCCTTTCCATGTCCCTCCCCTTCCAATGTCCCGTTAAAGGCCGTTGTGGCAAACCTGTCTTGCTTGTTAAAAAACAAGTTTCCTCAACCTCAGGACTCTCTTGACATAGCCAAGAATTTGGAATATGTCAGTCTCTGCAGGTGATTCTTATATGTACTAAGCTTCTAGAAATATTGTTCTCTGCTTAAGGAGAAGAAACAAGTACAGACTATGGTTAGTAGAGCTGACGGGGTCAGTATTTCAATTACTTTTATACTTTATCTAAAAAGGAATGTGGGATTGCAAGCTTAAGTGTTTGCTCTAAATTTTGGTCATTTACCATCTATGCCAGAAGCTTTGTGTGTGTGTGTGTGTGTGTGTGTGTGTGTGTGTGTGAGAGAGAGAGAGAGAGAGAGAGAGAGAGAGAGAGAGGTTATATTTTAATTTTATATTTTAACTTTCTGTTTTAATTTTATTTGCGATTTCCAGAAGAGTAAGGATATTGACTCAAAACTAATTATAGGACTGGCTATGCCCAATAAATATTCCTGAATATGTGACCCATCGAGCACAGGGTAGCCACACATCCATAATGCCTGCAATGATCTTAGTTAGCAGTCACTCAGGGCAGTGCGGCAGGGGTTAACACCTTTGAAACTCTGCAGATTCTGGTCTGGTCTGATCTCTGACCCCCATGTGCATGTCCAGTTGCACACATACATGTGAGAGGTTAGACATCTGATACCCTTGTCTTAATAAGCATTTTAGGCAAGTCAGATACTTAACAGTTCCTGCATCAAACTATGAAAAGGACCTCAGAAGCACCCATTTGTACATATCAATATCTAAGATATGTCAGTGAATGATTTTATAAATTGACTTAAAGATACAATTCAGTGACAGGGTCCTCCATCAAGGAAATATTTACTACTATGTATTTCTGTCATTGTGAAAAATATATGCACATATACACATGTTCATATGTGCATACATATTGTCACTGCATTTTTCCATTAGAAAATACATATCTCAAAAGGAATTAGTCAGATCTTATGCTTTCTATTGGGAAAGATTTGTATACTGGGGCACCTAGGTGGCTCAGATCATTAAGAGTCTGGCTCTTGGTCTAAATATATATTTTTTAAGATTTTTAAGATTTTATTTATTTGAGAGAGAGAGGGAGCAAGAGAGAGCAGAAGCATGGGAGAGAGGCAGAAGGAGAGGGAGAAGCAGACTCCCCCCTGAGCAGGGAGCCAGACACAGGGCTCCATCCCAGGACCCTGAGATCATGACCTGAGCCAAAGGCAGAGGCTTCACCAGCTGAGCCACCCGGGTACCCCAAGTGCCTGGCTCTTGATTTTGGCTCAGGCCATGGTCTCAGGGTCATGAGATTTAGCCCAGCTTCAGGATCTGTGTTGAGCCTGGAGCCTGCTTAAGATTCTCTCTCCACTCAGCCCCGCCACCGATCACACACTCTCAGTCTCTAAAACAAACAAACAACTATCATGAACAATTCCAGTGATTTTTATGTATTTTTACAGTGTGCTTTTCAAGCCATGCTAATAATCAACACAATACCATGCTATGGATATTGCTGTGGATATGGATATGATATGGATACCAGGCTTTGGGTCAATAGTCCAGGTTTTGGTTCTGTCATCCTGAGCAAATTACTTCAGTTCCTTCTGCCTCACTCTCTTTTTTTATCTGTTCAATGTGATTAATAATTATACTTATGTAATTTCTCTGAGGATTAATTTTGTTAATAGCAAATTTCATCAAATCTAAGACACCATCAATTGTGAGATAACCACTACATTTTGCACCACTAAGAACAAAAAATGTATATACTGCTACTATTAATGAAAAGATTCATTCAGTTTTAGGAGACAGCTGATTTTATTAGAAAACGTGTAGAAAAAAGAAGTGTATCTTAAAATTGATGGTATGCATTGTATAGACAGTAACAGGATAATTCTAGAATGATTTGCTATTATTAGGTCAAATGTTTTTTGCCCATTTGATAAATGAGGAAACTTTGATAAAAGGGAGTAAAATAATTTGCTGAAGGCCAACAGCCAATCTGATTTAGGAATGCAATTAATATTTCCTGATTGCTGCATTGGTGTAATTTCCAATTTACCATGCTTCAGAATATGAATTGCGTATAGTAGAAATAGCAAGTAGAAAAGTGTGTCTCCTATTTGATATAAGAGATGTTAGTTGTAATGGTAAAACATTTACAGATTATTCTAAATCAGTTGCATTTTGTTGTATAATGTAATTTAGCTGATATATTGGGAGTAAAGCCTTATCACAATGCTTTTTAAATGAGACTCCCTTTTTTCTTTTCTTTTTTTTTTTTTAAGATTTTATTTATTTAAAAGAGAGAGAGCAGGAGTAGGGCAGGGGGGGAGGTATGTAGGGCTGGAGTTGCAGGCAGGGGAAGAGAGAGAAGCAGACTCCCTGCTGATCAGGGAACCCAAAGCAGGGCCCAATCTGATCCCAGGACCCTGATCTCTGGCAGACATATAAGCGACTGAGCCACCCCGGTGACCCTGAATGAGACTTCCTTAAAATTATTGTATTCAGTTTGTCTGTTTCAACACAAAAAATTAATATAACTACACTTAAATTATTTGCAAAAAGGTTGAAAATACAAAATTCAAGGGGCTCAGGTCATGACCTCGGGGTTCTGGGATGGAGCCCTGTGTCTGACTCCTGGCTAAGTGGGAGTCTGCTTCTCCCTCTCCCTCTGCTTCTTTCCCCTGCTCATGCTCTTTCTCTCTCATTCTCTGTCTCTGTTTCTCAAATGAATAAATGAAAAATCTTTAAAAATGCAAAATTCAAATACACATACACAAAATTACATTGTAATTTATACATTGGCATTTTACCAGTGAGGAAAAACAGATACAAAGAAGTTATGCCACTTGCTAATTATTCAAATAAAATTTAAAATTAACTTAATTTTTTTTGTGTGCATCTTGGATGGATTATTGTCATTGCTCCTGTACTGGGTTCCTGGGATCTATCTTTCCCCCAGTTAGAATCAACCCCTCAGGAGTCAAGTTAGTTTTGCTGAGCATCTCTGTTTTGTTCTCTTATTTAAATAGATTTCTGGTCCTCAAAATATTAACATAAAATGCTGCCTGGCTTTCAGGCCAACTCAATTTTATGAGTGCATAATTTCACTAGAAATGTTGTCTCACTAATAAAACGAGAGGGAAATCCTGCCACAACCTGTCATCGTTCAGGCCAAGGCTGGCCCACGCTGGATGACAGTCGTTTATCTTTGCATTAGTGTGTTACACAACTTATTGGGTGAAATTATTATTTGATGAAACAAGCTATTAAAATGGATCCTGTCAAAGATCAAGAACAGTGGAAAACTCTTATTTACTTTAATTTTTGTTCCTGTCTTCAGTTGATGAGAGAAGCCTGCTAATACCTTAATCAGCCAATGTAAGAACAGACATGATGGCCTGAGGGTATTGTGAGTGAATGAAAAGAGAAACACAGCGGTGGAAAGTGACTGTTTGTGCCAGAACTACTTAGCTCAATTTTAGTAGATCATCTGGTAAGAGCTAAAGGACACTGATGGTCCTAGAAGTGACATGACACATCCAAGTTTACATAGGTTGGAAGTAAGCAATAGGACATTCCAGGGTCTGGTTTGAGTGCCTATAGTTCTTTCTGCCACATTAAAATGGAGTAATTAAGGAAATAGTCTTCTTTTTTAAAGATTTTGTTTATTTATTTGACAGACAGAGATCACAAGTAGGCAGAGAGGCAGGCAGAGAGAGAGAGGGGGAAGCAGGCTCCCCGCTGAGCAGAGAGCCCAATGTGGGGCTCGATCCCAGGACCCTGGGATCATGACCTGAGCCAAAGGCAGAGGCTTTAACCCACTGAGCCACCCAGGCGCCCCGAGGAAATATTATTCTTAAGGATGTCACCAGGGGGGTGCCTGGGTGGCTCAGTGGGTTAACTGTGTGCCTTTGGCTCAGGTCATGATCCGAGGGTCCTGGGATCAAGTCCCACATAGGGCTTCCTGCTCAGCAGAGGGCCTGCTTTTCCCTCTGCTTGTGCGTGCGCTCTCTCTCTCTCTGTGACAAATAAGTAAATAAATAAATCTAAAAAAATTTTAAAAAAAGGATGTTACCAGGAATTTTGGTATGAACTGCATAGTGAGACAATTTGCATATTTGCAGATAGGCTTTACAACTATCCCAGAGATTCCACATCTTACTATAGGCTTGAGTTCAACATGCAACTGAAGGGTCACAGTGGAGTAGGTTAAGTTGGAATCATAAGACTGGGTCTGTAAAGTCAGACTGAAGGCCTTGGGCAACCTCTGCTGCTTTAAGGTAAGGGTTTGGATTGCTAGGCATCCCGAATTGTCTACTGGCTCCTATGCATCCCTTATATCCAGTGAATTCCAAGCATATGATCAGATACTGAGTGTCTCTGTGGCATTGATGTTCTACAAAATGCAGTCTAATAAGCTTTCATGAGAATTGCCTGAGCTCTGTGAGAGCATACGTTGGTAATACACCCTCCCTTAGGGAAAAGTAATCACACCAACACATGCACGATAAACTTGTGACAAACATGTCACCATCTTTGCTTATGTCTGTGTAGTCCAAAGAAACCAGGGATATGACATATTCCCTAATTCAGTGCAGTGGGCTTTGAGAGGGGCAGGGATGTGCTTTCTTCTTAGATGGCTGGTGTGTTTCCAAAATACTTCTTCCTTTCCAGTTCCTTTGTTAATTTCTTCTGAATTGACATCTCTATAGATGGGGGTGATAGCTCAAACCACAGAGCACAGAACCTATTTGAGGCACTTTAATTATATGCTACTCAACATCTAGGTTGATTTGTCTCATAGCAAAATTAGTATAACTGTATCTTGTTTTTCGTTAAAAAAGCCAATAAATTTTGAGTGGTTCCCCACTCAAATACATTGAATTAAGTTTTAACTTATGAAAAATTTTATCAAATTGGGATACATGAGGCAAAGAGTTTTCATGCCATGGCTTGAATTAAAGTTATTAAAACTACAGTCTCAGCCATATCTATTAAAGAAAATTATAGTTAATTTTATTTTATTTTTAAAGATTTTATTTATTTATTTGAGAAAGAGAGAGAGTGAGAGAGAGCATGAGAGAGGAGAAGGTAAGAGGGAGAAACAGACTTCCTGAGTTGCTGGGAGCCTGATGTGGGACTTGATCCCGAGACTCCGGGATCATGACCTGAGTCGAAGACAAGTCGCTTAACCAACTGAGCTACCCAGATGCCCCATTATAGTTAAGTTTAAGTCAAATGGGAAAAACAAAAGATATGAAAATTTTTATCCCCTAAATGTATGGCCCATAGTTTGTTTTTGACTTAAGCTACATCGGTTAAATTGTAGTGTTGGGGTCAAAAATCATTTTGAAATGTTGTAAAAGTGTTCCAAGTTTGTAGCTGAAGCTGCTTAGAGGGACAACTGGAAGTTACTTTCTTTGCTCAACAGTCCGCTTGCAGGTTATTCTAACCCTCCTTGGGAAAAAAAATAATGAAAGTAGAATGGCATTTTGGAAATAATTCTGAAAACTCCATGAATGATGAACTCATCAAGGTTTACTTAAAATGAAAATGTCTTTGCTGGTCTGTCTCTCAAATTTCACATGCATTTTTATTGCCAGATTTTTTCCTACGTTTGCTAAAATCCCAGTACCTAGTGTCCACACATATAGGATCTAATAATGCACTGTGGTAATTTAATACATATTAAGAGCCTGTAAGATAGTTAGAAGAGAATTCTAACAGATTTCTTATGGAAGAAAAATGTTATTAGATGAAAGAAAATGTAATGATCTCTTTGATAGAGGAAAATTTGTTTCCTTTTGCTTAATTAGGTTGTAAATGATTTATCATCAACATTTACAAAAATTTTGTAGGATACCCAGAGGAGTCCCTGAGTTAGAATTTCTTGTTTGTTAGAATACTTTCTTTAAATTTTGATGTGGATCACATAGCTTTGTGTTCTGCTCGTTTTCTTGCTGTCGACTCTCCTGGCACTGATTTGAGAGATAACAAAGGAGATCACCTTGTTGCTAAAAAAATTAGTTAGTATAAAACAGAAGTATTAGATTATAAGAACATTTGCTAAGAATTAGAAAGAATGGTAGTGTTGGATAGAAACATAAAGATCATTTAGTCGTATGCCCACAATTTTCCCCTAATGTCACCACAGGAACAAAATAAGAACAGAAACATAAGACATGTTTTCATTTATAAAAGAACATAAAAATTTTAAAAAGTTTAAAAAAATTGGAAATAATATGTAGAATAAATCAATTCAGAGCACATATAGATATTTCTGTGTCTTTATAGACATCTCTAGAACCACTCCCTTGAAAATAAGAATGTGTGAAACAAGGAACTGATCTTGACATTTTTCTAGATAGTTTAAATGGATCCTATCCAAATATTCAGATAGAAGGTAGGCAACACTGACCATTCCAAGTATTTTATACTTACTGAGCTAATAGTAAAAAAAGGTTGACCTCTACTTTAAAATGTACACACACACACACACACACACATATATACATATATGTATATATATGTGTGTATATATATATATATACATATACATATATTTATTTTATTTTATTTTATTTATTTATTTTAGAGAAAGAGAGGCAGCCTGAGGGGGAGGAGGGGCAAAGAGGGAGGGAGAGAAAATCCCAAGCTGACTCCCCACTAAGCACAGAGTCAGAGTTGATCTCAGGACTCTCAGATCATGACCTGAGAGCTGAAACCAAGAGTCCGGCATTTAACCGACTGATCACCCGGGCACCCGGGGGGTTGAAGCTCCACTTGCAACAAATGCAGAACTAAATGAAATTTGCACTATTTTCTAAAGAAATGATCTGTATATTAATTCTCCTTTCACTCAACATCGAGCTTCATCTGTATATGATGTAGAGAAGGTATTTGAATATACAAAGATGAAACATGCGTCTGTCTTCGTGAAGTTTATGGGGATATGCAGATAATGCAGACATTTTGTTAATCAGTATATAGGAAATACAGAGATTTAAAACATCTACGGGAACTGTGAGCTGCTCAGAGAAGGCTTACCATTTCTCCTTGCTTCCCCTCCTTAAGCACAAACATAAACACTGGAAATGATTCAGGGGACAAGTTAAGGGGACCCTGAAATGTGGTCAGAATCAAGAGCTGGCATGGATCTCAGGGTTTGAGCACTAGCACTGCACATGGTTGTCCTGAGTCCTCCTGCATTGACAGAGAAAGGCCATCCACACCCCATATTTTCCAGTCTGTTACATAATAGCAGGAGAAACCCCTTCTGCTGGCCCAATGCAGTACCATAGAGACCAGTAGGAGCCCCAGCGCCAGCTCAACCAAAGAAGCTAAAATCGCCCTGCACAGACTGGAAATCATCCCACTACTGCAATCATAACCCAAGGAGGACTAGACTCTCATGCTAAGCAGGGCAGTGTGAAGCTTTTATGTGAAAGAATTAATGTAAGTCATTACCTAATGATAAAAGGATCAATCCAGTAACTAGACATACCAATTCTAAACATGCACAGATTTGAAAAAATACATGGCACAAAAACGGGTAAGGTTGAAAGGAGAAAACCACAATTGCAGTGAGAGGCTTGAATACCTGCCGTTGGAACAGCAGATAGGACTATTAGAAAATCAGCAAGGATTGACCATGTTTGAAGAATACATTCAACTAAGAGGATCTGTCAACTATAGAACATTTTATTCAATAGTAACAAAATGCAGGATTTTTTTTTCCAGACTTCCGCAGGGCACTCACCAAAACAGACCACACTGTAGCCCCTAAGATCAGCCTCAACAATTTCAAGGAATTGAAATGATACAAAGTGTGTTGTCTGACCAAGGTAAGATCAAACTAGAAACAATACAAGGAAGGCAATGCCAACAGAGTAACAAAAGGATTCTCTGAACAGGTGGGAAATAGCACATTTCTAAAGAATCCAGGGGTCAGAGATGAAGTCTCAGAGGATTTAAAAATGATACTACTAAGTCGGACTGAAAAGAACACAGAGAAAAGAGTTATACACAGTGACTGAGTGCAGTTTATTGGAGGGATGCAGGGATGATTCAACGTGACACAATCAAGCATTATAACCAATAACATCAACAGACTAAAGGAGGAAAAAATCACATGATCATATATATTAATGCATAAAAATAATTTGTCCTGACTTAACATCAATGTACAATAAAAACTCTCAGAAAATTAGGGTTAGAGAACTTCCTCAAATTGTTGAAGAGCATTTACCAAAGCTCAACACCTAACATTGTACTTAATGATGAAAGACTAGCTGCTAAGATTGGGGGATTTAAAAAAAAAAAAATTAAAACTCAAGCAGAGCCTAGTATTTACGTAAGAAAAGAAAACTGAACGTAGCTACACCAAACGTGGAGTCAGGTGTGAGCCATGGCCGTGACATCTCCCAGCGTGGTGTATTTGCAAAGCCAATTTTGGAAGAAAATGGGTCTGTAACCTGGTGTGTATGAGTCAGGTACAAGGTAGATGGATTAAACAGAGGTGGTAACAGATTAAAAAATAAATAAATAAATAAATAAAGGTCTTACGAGACAAAAACATGCCTTAGGCCTTGAGTAATCTGAAATATACTAGAATAATACCGCGTTTCTTTGTGATGATATCAAAGCAATGTATCATTGTGATTACAATATGCTGAGATGCGGCATCACAGCTGTCCACAAGCTGCAGCCGGTTTGGCCGCCCCACAGCAATATTGCAGTTTTAATTAACATCTGGGGAGCAGCAGATCAGTGCAACTGTCCTTCTCCTTTAATTGATAGCCCTTGGAAAATTGAGCTGCTTGTTTCATGCATGGACCATTGCTTACCACCTGCGGGATTTATGTGGATGGCTACTTGTTAAATCTTATCTCTACTCCTCACGAAGCGGAATACATATTATTTTTGTTTTCAAGTGCATTTCAAGGAATGAGTTCAAACATTAAAGAAGTCCTGTTTTATAAAGGAAAAGGAGATAATGTTTTTTTTTTATTTATTTTGATCCTTCACAGAGAAAATTTAGAGGATATTCTTTTTTTATATACTGCTTTAATGTTTAAATAAGCACATGAGCATATTTTATAGATGCTAATATCAGTACTTGAGGTAGAAATAATATTTAAAAAAATAATTCCATGGACGTGTTTTCAGACATATGGTGGATACTGTTGCTTGTTTATCTGATATCATTCTTATCTTCCTTCTCAAAAGAATCCCAGAGTTTTTCAGATCTTCACCTCTCTGACAACTTTGCCGATCTCATTCAAAAGCAATTGGACCTATTCACAGCTCCATTGAATAGTTTGAGAAAATCAGAATAACTATATGTTCCTTTTCAATATTTGAATCAAGAGTGGCCCTGTGATCTAATACAGACCAAGAAGATACCAAGAGTAGTTTACCAAGGCTTGTGTGAAAGTACGTTCCTGCTGTCCTGTCCTCTCAATCTTGTTATGGTGTCCTGTAATCTAGTGAAAAAAAGGTGTATATATATATATATATATTTCTAGTGAAAAAATATATATTTCTAGTGAAAAAAGGTGTATGTATGTGTGTGTGTGTATATATATATATATACATATATATATATATATTTCTGTGAAATGCCATTAATGATCAAATAAGATGTAGACTGATAATCATTTAATTTAGCAGTATGGAGATCACTGAGGACCTTGATAACATCAATTTCCCTAGGATATTGGAAACCAGAGCTCAAATGGAGAGGACTCAAAAAGATGTGGAAGAAAAAAATATGGACTATTGGAAATCATGCAACTGGCCATCAACAGATGAATGGATAAATGAATGCGATGTATACATAATGCATATAATATAAATTTCATGTAGGGGTGCCTGAGTGGCTCAGCTGGTTAAGCAGCAGACTCTTGATTTTGGCTCACATCAAGATCTCAGGGTCCTGGGATTGAGCACAATGTCAGGCTCCATGCTCAGCACGGAGTCTGCTTGGGGATTCTCTCCCTCTGCCCACATCAGGACATGTAGTTCTGATAGATGTTACAACAGGGATGAAACTTGGGTATTTTTTTCAAGAAATTTTATTTATTCATTAGACAGAATGAGAGAGGGAACACAAGCAGTGGGAGTGGGAGGGAGAAGCAGGCTCCCCGTTGAGCAGGAAGCCTGATATGGGGCTTGATCCCAGGAACCTAGGATCACGACCTGAGCCAAAGGCAGGTCCTAGATCCAAAGACTTAATGACTGAGTCACCCAGGTGCCCTGGGGTATTTTATGCTAAGTGAAAGAAACCAGAACCAAGGAATACATATTATATGATTTCACTTACATGAAATACTCAGAACAGGCAAATTTATTGTGGATTACCAAGGAACGGGGGAGTGGAAAATGGGAATTATTGGGTAATGAGTACAAAGTGTCTGGTTGAGGTGGAAAGTTTTGGAATAGATAGTTGTGATGGTTGTACAACATAGTGATTCTAAAAATGCCTCTGAATTATACACTTAAAAATGGTTCAAATGGCCAATTTTGTGCCAAGAATATCTCTTATCAAAATAGAAGCTTAAATGTTATGAATTATGAGTACAGACAAATCTTATAAAGAATTTTTTAAATAAAATTAGAGATATTAAATGCCACCTGCATAAGTAGGTATAAGAAAAAACAGTCTGGAAAACCACAAAAATAAGAGTATGGTGATTATCATAATTAATGACACTTAAGGACAGAAATAAATTATCAATAATGACATTTTGAGCATGTAGTAGTGGAAATTTTTTAAAGATAAATTGGAAGACATGTAAGAAAGCAAAGGCTTTCTCCTTGAAAATCAAGATCACAAAGTGATATTTTTTAAAAAGGACATAGTTGGCTCTTTGAAAGTAATGAAGAGGTGGGTCTGGCTGTACTATATACACATCTCTGTGAAGGACAAGAGGTGTGTGTTGCATGTTCAATCATCCTATGGACTCTATTGACAAGTGTTTTTATGTGGAGTGAATATATTATTAGGCTTGCAGTTATTAAACTAAAAATGCTACGAAAGGTTATTCTAATTAAAACCTCTTCCAGAGGTGAGAAAGAAGTCACTGATGAAGCACATGCTCAAATCAGTAGTTTAATTCAGATTAATGAATCTACGAAGTAGTCACAAATTAAATGGGATATGAAATAGAAGGCATCATTTCGATGCTCAATAATCAGAAAACAAAAATTTGTAGATAAAAATGCCAACAAATATATTCATTTAATTTTATTTATTTTATCTTTTTTATTTAAACATATAATGTAACCCCACCACCCTCTCCCAACCCCCCTCCCCCCCAACCTCCTCAGTTTGTTTTATGACATTAAGAGTCTCTTTTGGTTTGTCTCCCTCCCGATCCCATCTTGTTTCATTTATTCTTTTCCTACCCCCTTAACCCCCACCCCCGTTGAATCTCCAGTTCCTCATATCAGGGAGATCATATGATAGTTGTCTTTCTCCGATTGACTTATTTCGCTAAGCATAATACGCTCTAGTTCCATCCATGTTGTCGCAAATGGTAAGGTTTCATTTCTTTTGATGGCTGCATAGTATTCCATTGTATATATATACCACTTCTTCTTTATCCGTTCATCTGTTGATGGACATCTAGGTTCTTTCCATAACTTGGCTATTGTGGACATTGCTGCTATAAACATTCGGGTACACGTGCCCCTTCGGATCACTATGTTTGTATCTTTAGGGTAAATACCCAGTAGTGCAATTGCTGGGTCATAAGGTAGCTCTATTTTCAATTTTTTGAGGAACCTCCATGCTGTTTTCCAGAGTGGTTGCACCAGCTTGCATTCCTACCAACAGTGTAGGAGGGTTCCCCTTTCTCCACATCCTCGCCAGCATCTGTCATTTCCTGACTTGTTCATTTTAGCAGTTCTGACTGGTGTGAGGTGGTATCTCATTGTGGTTTTGATTTGTATTTCCCTGATGCCCAGTGATGTGGAGCACTTTTTCATGTGTCTGTTGGCCATCTGGATGTCTTCTTTGTAGAAATGTCTGTTCATGTCCTCTGCCCATTTCTTGATTGGATTATTTGTTCTTTGGGTGTTGAGTTTGCTAAGCTCTTTATAGATTTTGGATACTAGCCCTTTATCTGATATGTCATTTGCAAATATCTTCTCCCATTCTGTCAGTTTCCTTTTCCTTGTTGACTGTTTCCTTTGCTGTGCAAAAGCTTTTGATCTTGATGAATGAAATTGGACCATTTCCTTAAACCACACACGAAAATAGACTCAAAATGGATGAAGGACCTCAGAGTGAGAAAGGAATCCATCAAAACCCTTGAGGAGAACACAGGCAGCAACCTCTTCGACCTCAACCGCAGCAACTTCTTCCTAGGAACAACGCCAAAGGCAAGGGAAGCAAGGGAAAAAATGAACTATTGGGACTTCTTCATTTAATTTCAATAAAATAAAACTGAAAACCAAACAAAAAAATTAAGTTCAGGACAAATGTGTTATGAACACATTTTATTTTAATAAGTTATATGTTTATGCTTTTGCATGTAGAATCAACCCTGTCTTAATGGATAATTGTTATTTTTCTCTCAACTCGTGTTGCTCTCACTCAAATTAGGACCAGAGATATTTGAATGTTTGATTGTAATACAATGTAGAAATGGCTAAAATAGAGATGAGCAAAGAAGAGAGATACTTAAGTAGAATGTGAACTGAGGAGGGTCTTCCTGGAGTGGGTTATTTTTGTCTCAGGTCTTAAAAGATGAATATGGGGCACCTGGGTGGCTCAGTGGGTTAAAGCCTTTGCCTTCGGCTCAGGTCAGGATCTCAGGGTCCTGGGATCAAGCCCCGCATCGGGATCTCTGCTCAGCGGAGAGCCTGCTTCCTCTTCTCTCTCTCTCTCTCTCTCTCTGCCTGCCTCCCTGCCTACTTGTGATCTCTCTCTGTCAAATAAATAAAAACAAAATCTGGTTTTTAAGAAGGAAACAGAAGAGACAGTATCCTTTTGCACAAGAGTCTATGTTTCCAGTCTCTGTTTAAAAACAAGGGCAGTTTAGCCCTTTTGGATGAAATCCTCTGGTTATTGGTATATGGCCTGTGGGTTACCCGAACTCCATAATCTGGGACTTTTTAAAAATAAGAACCAGCTCAAGCATATGACTTCATAATGGGGTTTCTGTCTCCCTAGTGCTCCCATCTAGATCGGCATGAATGCTTTGGTTGACTTCATACCTGTGTGTAGATACAAAAGGTCTGGAGGCATCTTCATTTTTTATTTCAAGTTGTTTTGTCATTTTTTTGTGACTTTTTGATTTTTTTTTTTTTTTTAATTCATGAGGACCAGGTACAGTAGCTGAAACCCAACTCAGACCCACCATAGGATTCTTTGACTACATACCTCTGTCCTAGAAGCCGGAAAAGGAATGAAAACAGATTGGGGAGATATGCCTAAAAAGTAATATATTCAAAACCACCAAGAATTAGGCCTTATTAAGAACAAACTGGGTAAACATTCTGTCATTCTTATTAAAAGTGGCCAGTGTTTCATGAAGGATAAAATTTTTATACAGAAGGCAGTCAAGCTCAACCCAGAGCCATGGAGGCAAGTACCTTCATTAGTTTTATATAGTCACAACAGAAAAAAAATTTTCTAGTAAATTCTTACTGAAAGCCAGGTCTCTCCTCTCATTAGCTCAAAAGGAACTCATGTACATACCATAATTGAAAGTGTTTTCTCATAAAATCAGTTATAAATACGGTGACATTTTTCTGGACTATAGGAATATTATTTCAAAGAAATATGACAACTTAACCATTAAATTAGTACTTGAAGTTGAGCTTTTGTGGTGGGACTTTTAAAAAAATGCCTTTTTAAAGCATTAATGGCTAATTGAAGTATTTTATGACTCCTCATTCCAGGCCCAAGAGGATTGTCTTTAAGACCCCGTTTCTGACCTTGATGTCGCAGCATATTTCTGAGGGCAGTGGGCGTGAGCTCGACTCCCGCAAGCCGCTCTGGTCAGGCTGTTGAGCTTTAGTCATCTGTGGAGAGAATCATGCAAATTTTAAAGTTCTTCCAAGAGACCTCCATATCCTGGTTATTAACAAAAAAAAAAAAAAAAAAGGAAAAATGTAATAACTGATATATTGTAAAAGTATTTTTTCTTGAAATAATATAATGTCTAAAACATTATATTTAAAAAAGTTGTGTGGTGGGAATATGTAAGCAGAGAAATAACTTGGAAATGGATAATTTTATTCTCTGTGCCACCAATGGGGGGGGTGACTTTCGCAATGTATAGGTTAAAAAAAATTTGATATATCAAACCATTATTATCTAATATGTACAGTGTAAAATTGACTTTAAAAATATTGCAGTGCTATTTTTTCTTAATCAGAAAGGAAAAATTCTCAAGGCCTTTTGAAGAGCATAAGATGATGAAGATTGTAAACTTGTATAAAGTTATCTTGGTGAGAAGACAAATTGTGAAGTAGATATTTGTAATCTTTTATAACTTTGGGGTTGCCTTTTTCCCCAGAATTCATTAGAACTTTGATTTTTTTTTTTAATATGGGCTGTTTTTAATGCCCGGGATTTTCTTCCCTAGAAACCCAATTCTAAACAAAAACAACAAAAAAAATTAAATAAAACACAAAAAAACAAAAACCTCTACAAAAATTAAAAAAAAAAAAAGGCAACAAAGGGTAGTTTTCTTCTGGTGTCTTTTATTTAAGTTTTTTAAGTTAAGAAAAGCTGGTGACATACTTATATGTTTTTGTGCAAAAATAAATGAATGGCAATAGATTTTTTTTTTTAATCTTATTATGGGGGCTCCTGGGTGGCTTGGTGGGTTAAAGCCTCTGCCTTCCACTCAGGTCATGATCTCAGGGTCCTGGGATGGAGCCCCACATAGGGCTTTCTGCTTGTCAGGGAGTCTGCTTCCTCCTCTCTCTGCCTGCCTCTCTGCCTACTTGTGATCTTTCTCTGTCAAAAAAAAAAAAAAATCTTTAAAATCTTATTATGTACTTCTGTGTGAAAAATTCTGTATAATATTTCCCTTAAATATGCATTATTTTACTTGTGAGTTTTTTACTGAATTAATCTGAAATGTATAAGCCCTGGATTTGCTACAGAGTGAGAAGTTATTTATTTTTATTTTTAATTTTGGAAATTCTACAGAAATCAGAACTCTTACCATGGTTTGAACTAAAAAGGGGAAGCGGGGAAGGGGGAGGGTGGGATTGTGCAAAATGCTTGTATGTATATCTCAGAACATTTTTTAAATGCAAAAGCTGTACATTTCTGGGAAGTTCTGAATTTCTTTTGTTTCCTTTTTTCCTTCAAGCATTTTGCAGTGAGCTTCTTTTATATATAGCAAACGATTTGAAAGAATACAAAAATATGTGATGTTCATTTAAAACTATAGTATAGCACTGGTACAGTACACTAAAGACTTTGATTAAAAGAAACAATACTAAAAGGCCTCCATTTTAAATGTCACTCATATATACCTTGTGAATGAGAGCTATATACTTTTACACACTTTTTTAGAGAAATAAATTATTGAATTACTGAAAAAACAAATAAATAAATAAAAATAAAATCTTAAAAAAAAAAGACTAATGTAAAACAACTCAGCTGTAACTTGTATTGAGGAAGGATCTATGTAGCTAACTAAGTCTTAATCCCTAAGGGAAATTACAAAGACATCATCTGTGAGTAGTAAGTACCATCGGATAATTGTGGTGTAGTGGAAATTCTACTAGGAGGAAAAAGATCCAACTAGATGACTCTACCATTGCTCACATTTTTTTTTAATTATAATATGCTTCCTTATCTTACAGGATTTTGAGAGAATTAAATGAGAAAATGTGCATGAGTGAAATTGTTCTTTCTTAATGGCTCCATGGGACCTTGTACCAGTTCATCCATTAAAGAACAACTTACCGGGGTGCCTGGGTGGCTCAGTGGGTTAAGCCTCTGCCTTCGGCTCAGGTCATGATCTCGGGGTCCTGGGATCGATCCCTACATCAGGCTCTCTGCTCAGTAGGGAGCCTCCCCCCCCCCCCGCCTGCCTCTCTGTGCACTTTTGATCTCTCTCTGCCAAATAAATAAATAAAATCTTAAAAAAAAAAAAAGAACAACTTACCAACATCAACTATGTGAAAAGGCTCCATTCTAAGATTTAGTAAAACATCAATAACTCAAATGAATGCATACTTCCCATTTAGTTCATAGTCTTGAAATGGGTGTCTCTCCTTTAGTCTTTGCCTTGTTCTGATATCTCTTTGTGAGATTATAATAAAGATCTTCAAATACCCCCTTTGTTTTCTGTAAGAACGAGAGACAAACTTGCAGCTGATTCCCTATCGCTTTTCCACAAACTACAGACACAATGGAAACAAATTCCCTTTCAAGTACGATTTGACAAACAAAACAACACAAACAAACAAAACGGTGGGGAGAGCTCATAGACTGCTCTTTTGGCTGGGCTCAGTGAGGCATTTTCATACTTCGATAATAACGAGGGCAGAGCTACTCAGCACTTACCAATGTTTATTCTGTGCCGGGGCAGGGCACGGTACACGTAATTATACATGCATCATTTTCTTCAATCCTCACAACTCCATGCCATTTTGTACTATTTTATGTGTGTTTTTAAACTCATTTTCCTCAGCTACATAAGCTACAAAGTAGCAAAATGTAAATTTTGAACCCAGGCATCCTGCAGAGGCTACAGTGTTCTAGCCTCAGAGACTTCTTTCTCTTAGGTAATTCTCCCTGATTCTGAACCTTGATGTTAAACACGGCCCAGACAAATGCAGACTCTGTGTCTTGAGCAGTTGCCCCACCGGCCAGTGAAATAAATAAAATATAATCTACCTTTGCTGTCCTTGAATCACATAGATTGTTCTGTGGGAGGTGGGATGATTGGTAGTAAATAGATTATAATCTAATTTTCAAGATAAAATGAAATATAAAGGAGATTGTAAACATACATATAGGGGCGCCTGGGAGGCTCAGTCGTTCAGTGTCTGCCTTCCGCTCAGGTCATGGTCCCAGGGTCCGCGGTTCAAGCCCTGCATCAGGCTCCCTGTTTGGTGGGAAGCTCGCTTCTCCCTCTCTCCCTCTCCCTACTTGTGTTCCTTCTCTCTCCGTCAAATAAATAAAAAAAATCTTTAAAGAAAGAAAACATACATATATAACTATAAGTGGTATTCTAATTTCTCATATTTTAATAATGAAGGTTTTTGCACATATTGATATTTATATATAACTATATATCATATATGCATAACATAATTGTACACTTATAGTAACACTTATGATATGCCTGTGTGCAATGTTACTTCCTTCCTCGCCTTGTCATAAATTTTATTCTGGCTTTGAACTTTATAATGACTTTGAACCTTATAATCAAATTCATACATACCACCCTAAACTCACAGTCTCTTTGCAGCAAGGGAAATCAAGAATAAAATCAAGGTTTTTTTCTGTCCCAGAACCATATGTATAAGTATATATTCTTATACACATAAAACAAAGAGTAGTTGATAAACCAGAATACACAAAGCCCCGGATTATTTTTTTGACTGAACCAGTCTAAATGCTGACTTGCATCAGCATAAGAAGGCATCCACTGGCCATGTTTCACAAAGCACTCGCATTATTAATTCTACTGTAGTCTCACTGCTATTACTATTAAGCACATTTTATTACCACCAGTACCGTCTATTAGTCTTCATGTTCATTTGACCATGTAAGTGTGCCTGTGTATTTCGTATAGATAAATCCTCATTCAGCATGTAGCAGACCAGGGAACAGAGACCAAGGTTAAACAGTGTGCTCAGCACTGCACAACTCATGAGTGGTATTCTCTCTTCGGTTTTATCCACACCTCACACTCACCCGTCACCATCACGGAAGACCTGCTGTAAACCATGCACTGGGTTTTACACGTTTTATTTACTCCTTGGTGAATTACTTATATTTTTAGGTAATGCTGTCAGTGATCATGGTAAATGCTTTCCCTGTGTTTTAAAATAATCTACCAAGAGTATTAGATTTACCATCCCAAGTGAATTTCTAGAGAGGTTTAAGGGATCGACCTGTTCATTATCCCAACATTGCAAGCAGGAAACAGAAACTCAGAGTAATAAAATGGTTTGCAAAACTCCAGGCAGTTGGGTATGACGGTTAAGATTAGAACCTGGGTGTTCTGAATTGTGACATGACTTATTCTCATTATACCTCACTGACATTTACCAGCCTTACTGAGCTTCCTGCCCAGAGCATTCCACTTTGCTCCTATCTCCCCTGTTTACCTGATTAATGTGTACAGAACTTAGACAGCTTTCCATTTATCTTTAAGTACTTTTTAAATATAAAAGCTAGCCAAATTAATGAGAGCTTTAGGCTTGATTGACAGGTTTATAATCCTTGGGAGTTTGACTTAAAAAAAAAATCCTTTCCCAAAAATATGTGGGTGGAAGGTATTTTTATTGCTAATTTCGAGTTGATAATTTTAGGTAGTCTTGTAGCCAACATTTTCTCTAAGAGAGGCATGCATTTTTTTTAAATGAGATAGGCACTTTTAAAAAGAATTTCATTTTGATCAATTAAAAACAGATGTAATTCATGTTTTCAACTCAAAATAATTATTGCTCTGGATGTCTCCTGTAGGGCAAAGAACTGTCTATTAGGGGAACAGTACTTGCTTTTGTTAGGATTCTGGTCCTTTGACATTGCCACTCACTCTTAAATTAGCTTTCTCCTTATACTCATAGAAGGCAGAAAGCTGGCTTGGCAGTGCAAGGTGGTACGTCCTCCCGGTATTCGTGAACATACCATGAGAGCCCCTGGTTTCTGAAATCAAGATGTCTAAGAGTTGATGTGCCCAAGGTTTTCTCTTTAATCGGTTTCAATACGCTGTACCCTGAACTCAAATTATCCCTGCAACAGGAGTAATCAGGGCAGAATAAAACCTAGGTTATTCTCCTTGGCCCAGTTTATCTTCCCACAGCCATGGGGAAGGTTGCTGCATCAATCAAGTCTCCAAATAAAAAGGTAATTATTTCTTGATTTCTCTGGAGCAGATGCAATGAGAACAAGGTTGCTTCCACTGAGAGTCCCTACTGTGTTGCCAAACAGCAGTGGTTATCTTAGAAGACAGAAGTAATTACTCGCAAGATGTTCTTGTCTTTTTAGGTAGGGCTGAGTGCTAGTCATTAAGCTTCACCTGGCATTTGAGCAACTACCATGGGCCAGGCATAATGCTAGATATTTTC
Source organism: Taxidea taxus jeffersonii (assembly GCA_003697995.1). NCBI lineage: Eukaryota > Metazoa > Chordata > Mammalia > Carnivora > Mustelidae > Taxidea > Taxidea taxus. The sequence continues at coordinate 55,014 of ML093448.1, read as the reverse complement.
ATGTGCATCTAGCCATGTAATTGCATGTAAGCGTCTGACCCAGGCATGCACACACACCCTGACATGCACGTGTGAACGTTGTAAAGTATGAGTCATCCTCATATTAAAGTGAGGAAACGGGTCAGCAAGCAGGGGATGTGACCAAGGACACAGAGCCAGCAAGTGACTCAGGAGTAGTTCAGACCTGACCTACCGCATCCCATGCTCTTTCTCTACTACCTTTTCATTATGGACATGTAGTAGTTTGCCACACCTCTTTCTAATGCAGAACACACACATTCATACCTACGCTCCAACAGCCTGTTACCACCATTTTAAGTGCTTATGACAACAGTGCTAATTAATCTTCTCTTTTTCCTAAGTTGGGTCACTGGAAATGGGAGGAATACCCTAGGCTTTACCCTAAAGAGATATTAAGAGATCTTTAAGGGATTAAAAAAATGCCTGTATTCTTTGAAACCTTATTTAACTCCTGATCTCCTCTAGCCAAATATGAAATATTATGTGAAATATACCAATTAGCTAGATTCAGCTTTCTTTCTTTTCTTTTTTCTTTCTTTTTTTTTTTTTTTTTGGTGTCACATGGGAGAAAATATGCATTTTACACCTGGTCTAACCATTGAATTAGTGACTGGACTACTGTGCCTAAAAACTGTTTAGTTTTGTAGGAGATTGGAAACTTCGATGATTTTCTGATGAGAATTTAATTTTCTGATGCCTAGAACCAAAACATTATCTGTATCATAAGAGAAGAAAATGATATAATTTCTAAGGTACTGTGTACCATTTTGGCTAAAAGTCATGAATTTCCTGTTTTTAAAAAGATATTGTCTTGCATTGTTACTTTTACAATCAGTACATTAACAAAGACCAAAAAAAAAAAAAAAGAAGCATCACAGATTCTAGATGAGGGTTTCTTAACCTCAGGAATGCCAGTACCTTATAAAACGTAATTCTTTGTTGTTCTGTCATATGCATTAATTGTAAGATGTTTAGAAGCTTCTCGGCCCTTCACCCATTACATGAGCACCCTCTATCAGTAGTGAAAAAAACAAAAAACAAAAAACAAAAAGCAAACAATAGCAACAACAACAAAACAGAAACCAAAAACCAAGACATTCCAGACATTGCCAAATGTGCCTTTAGTGGGCAAAATTACTCTCAGTTGAGAACTGTTGGTCTAATGATGGGCTCACAGGTCCAGATCCATCAGTCGCTGCTGGACCGTGAACTGACAATATCCACTACTTACCCTTTCAAGCACAGAGTGAATAATATGGTGCATGCTGCTGTAGTGTATATTATGGTAAACTACTCAGTTTCCAATTCATTTCCACACATGGTGGAAATACTGCCCGCAGAGAGCTTTCAGCTTGCTGCCCTTGTTGGATTTCTTCAGATGAAGAGCGTTCTCCTGCTCAACGGCCCTTTGCCCTTCTGGGGCAGCATGTATCCAAGAGCTGGACCATGCAGGTAATAAAGGCTCAGTTTCTTTCTTAGATTCAGAACAGATTTGAGGGACCCTCCAGATTTAGTTCCCCTTATGAGTTGGAGGAAGTGTTCACTGAGCTTGGAAATTTCTGCTGTGCCCAATCTTGTTTTCTGCCCTTCCCTTATACAGTTTTGTTCCCCAGATAAATAATTCCCTAATAAATCTGCATGCTGATCTCCACATCAGGCCCTCCTTCCTGGGGAAGCTGAACAAAAAGGGCTGGTATCCAGATTGGCCTGAGAAAGATGTTTTGCATTTGGATCACTTACTGCTCAGAAGGAAAGGGGACCCATCCCTGGTGGTAAGTGGACTGCAGGTGGCCCCTAGTACAAGTTAGAGAGTAATTCTGAAAACGTTCAGTGGTGGAGCTCCTGGGTGGCTCAATCAGTTCAGTGTTTCTCTCCGGTCATGGTCTCAGGGTTGTGGGATAGAGCCCTGCATCAGGCTCTGTACCGAGTGTGGAACCTGCTTGGGATTCTTTCTCTCTACATCTCTGCCACCCCACCCCGCCTCCACCATGTGCACTCTCCCTTTCTCTCTCTCAAAAAACAAAACAAAAACTTTCAATGGTGGTGAACTGAAATGATATACATTCAGAAAGGCAGTGTAAAGGAGTTCAGGTGATGTGATGTTAAATATTTTAGAAATATTGGCAGGGAATAGTTATGAAGAACAGAATTGAGTAGATTTGCTAAGCTTGATGTATGCTCTGGATAAGGAAACATAAATATGACTGATTAATCTAGACTTAATATCTAAGCATGAATGCAAATTGACATGTTGTAATACATAAAAAGGATCTCATTTGTTGCAACCAGAGCAAAGAATGTGGAAGACCAAACCAAGGTCTCAATCACAGAGAAGCAGAGCTACAAAGGGAGTAATTTCTCAACCTAAGTAGGTATGCTGTGACATCATTGGAACTCAAGTTGGGAAGAATGGGACTCTTTCATGGAATGAGAATATCTGAGTTAATGCATCTGAAAATATTGTACCCCCATAATCCCCTGGAGTCTCCCTCTGCACCTCCAGAAGTGGGCAGTATATTCCTGTTGACAGATAACATCTCCTTGCCTCTTTTGCATCAGGATAACTTAGAGACCTCTCCCTCTCATGACAGAAGATTCCACCCTGGGGATCTGCCTCTTTCTCCGGTCCCTGCCATTAGGTCAGTAATCAGAATGAGGTCACAACATAACCCATGTGGTGACATGCTGGGCCTAACAGGAGGGTGAAGTGCCCACACCTCCAAGGCTTTGAAGGCTTAGCCAATACTTACCAGCAATGACCAGCAGAGGAAGCAGGAGACTAGATTATGATGTGATCCTCAAGGGCTGGATTGTGGGGTAGGGCACATAAAGTTAGATATGGGAATATTGATCAGTTTTGAAGTGTTATTTGAGGGTTGAGCCCCCCTTGGGAAAAATGTAAATACAGAGTAGAAGCATGGAAAAACTATCAGTTTTTAACCATACCCATTGAGGTTGAAATGCTAGACTTGTCATTAATTATGAACAATGTATTAGATTAGATTAGCATATTAGATTATACACATGGGCCAGCAAAAGTGGGTATGATATGTAAACTGCGAAAAAAAAAAATTAGGAACACTGAATGGCTGTCTTCCATTGGAGTGCACAAAAGAGTGTGTTGGCAGCATGGACCCCACATCACCAAGAAGTTCAGTGGTAGGTCTCCACTTTTGGTCATGACTGGCTATATGACTTGTCACTATAAAATTGGGCTCATTAACTAAAACAACAGAGATGGGAGTATTAGTTTAACTGTGAGGAGCCTGGGGGATATGATTATCACAATAAAAGTCACATCTGGAGTAGTTCCCTAGGGCATCTGACTTGCTAAAAGTTATGAATGGCTAATGGAGTATGGTTCCTTAGATGTAAGTCTATTGGACAGCCAGTAAAGCTAATGCTTAGTCTGTATAAGCAGACATACCAAGGATGGAAATTAGAAAGTTGTGAGCAACTGTTTCAATAAAAACCAAACAAAACCATCACCCTTCTCTCAGTTTCTGTACCTAAGCCAATTTTGGGCATAGAATCATTTGATTGAAGAAGTAGGTGGATCCCAAGAAGGACCCTATAATGCTGTGCAAATATAATGACACCTTCAAGTCCTTCTTCAAGGGGATTTATGGCACTTCATTGAACTAACTGCAAATTTAATAAAGGGGACCTAACATTTCAAGGACTGTTGTACATGGGGGTCTGAGAAGTGCTACCCAGAAACCTGAGGCATCACCGTGGGTCTATCCAAGATGGGTAATAAATGGAGTCCAGTCACAGGTCAGCCTATGTGGGACCCTTTGTTCTGGAAGCCTCCTTCACCAGTACTTGTATCCCTAATTTTTGTCATTATACTTGGAATCGACACAGTAGCTGTCACAACCTCTACCCTGATGTTTATACCTGTGAAAGAAGAGCTAAAATGGCAGGGAAGGTAAAATGGAAAAGAAGCTTGTGGTCAGCCTCTCACTCTGACCAGAAAATAAACCACATACTGGATTACATGAGGAAGGTTGGTGGTCCCCATTGTATTTCCATTTACTCCAGCAGTCGAGCCCCTGGTTCATGCAAGATGGACTGGAGTACTGAGGACCCCACCAAAGAGCAGCCCAAAGGGTTGCAGTGCAGTCTGATAACTGATGAGCAGAATGCGGTAGATCTGCCGTTAAACGTTGACATCAGGAAGCAAGACGTTTGCACCCAAGTGATTCATTAGGGCATATTGGTATAATCGTCAGGCCAGTTTTGATAGTAGAAGGACAGATGCAATGGTGAAGAAGGGCATGACCATTGGCTCAGGTTCCTTGTGGCTCAGGATGTGGGTCATGTCACCAGCTTAGCAGAGATGTTATCTGAGGGAAAAAAATATAGAAGAAGACAAATATGGTAAGTATCAGCTGTGGCCTAAAACTAGCTAGAGGATGTAATATGTTCCATTAACTTCCCTTTACCTTTTATGTCTCTGCTGAGAAAATGGGCCCCTCAGAATCCCAGGTGATCTGTCCCCTGTGTGTGTGTGTGTGTGTGTGTGTGTGTGTGTGTGCAGGTTTGCATGGTGCAGGGACACTGGACTTCAGTGGATATTTTGATGCAACACCAAGCTTCTTCAGGAATGAAGGACTTATTCTCTCAGGTGTTTGCAGTTCTGCCAGCAGACCGTGCTCAGCTGTCCAACAGAAACAGTCATCTCCCTCAAGGGTAAGCCCACTTCATGGACAGCCTCCGTCCAATAAATAGCATGAGGGTATAAAGGCCCAATGTTCCATCTAGTTTGGCCCCGTTCTGAAAGGACATTCCTGACTGATCGAAGGCTTCACTTGGCGTCAGGTAAGGTTGCCCCCCCGAAATGAAACTGCGTTTTAGCATATTTTTTATGGCTAACTCTATGTCCCATGGGTGTTATCACAAAAGTACACCCTAAGAAATCTTTTGCATGCCAATCTTTGTCTTTGGATTAATTTCTCAGAGAACTTAATCTGCAGTAGATACTGTACTATTAAAACTTTCTAGAGTATGCCCTCAGAATATTTTATGACTTTCTTTTTTTTTTTCATTCCTAACTATTCTTAGTACAGTACATTACAGGTGATAAATATATATACGTATATATACATATATATATATATATATATATATATATATGAAATGCATCTAGTTTATGGGAAATTTTCATTTGAGCAGAGTAAATACAAACCCTTAGGGAAACCTGCCTGGATCTAAGTCACTTGTCGTTTTTCCACTATGTCACTTTGCACAGTGACATCTGTAAACACAAACAGCTCACATTAGTTTAGCGTGCATTATTCTTTAGAACAATAATGCAGTGTAGCATTTAATTTACTCAAGAAATCACACCCTGAAATTGATACTACAAAGGAAAACCAAGGCTTGTCCCTGTCTTAAAGGGATTTGTAACATAGCTGCCACATACTTAACTATGATACATTGTAATGAAGGTTAACCAAGGGTCAGGAGAATGAAGTAGCAAGGACAAAAAGGGAAGAACAGTTAATTTTGTTTAAAAAGTACTTTGCGGGGCGCCTGGGTGCCTCAGTGGGTTAAGACCTGCCTTCAGCTCAGGTCATGATCCCAGGGTCCTGGGATCGAGCCCCGCATCGGGCTCTCTGCTCAGTGAGGAACCTGCTTCCCTTTCTCTCTCTGCTGCCTCTCTGCCTACTTGTGATCTCTGTCTGTCAAATAAATAAATAAACTTTAAAATAAATAAATAAAAAGTACTTTGCAATTTTAACAAAGGGACATTAGTCTAGATATAGTTAGATATATAACTGTTAAATGAAAAAAAGTGAAGAAATCCCAGACAACAAAGAAAATAAACAGATATTTAAGCATATGGCATATTTAGGAGTGGTAGGAAATGGAATTGATAAAGCATGTGGGTTTAGAAGACTCGAATAGCCTGTTCAAAGAAGGATTTTATTGATATTTGTTGGCACTGGGAATTATCAAGGTGATTTTATTAAGTCCTTCTATACCTGAATGATGTGTAAGAGTTTTTAAAAGCTTGATTTGGAAGACTAATAATCTGCCCCATTAGTTCAGGGAAAAGGTAATAAACTTTAGCATTTCTGAGGTGAGGAGTGTTTATCTACAAAGCCTGGGGCTTGACTGAAGCCTGAATGTGGGAGGGGAGCTTGGTCAATGAAGATCTTGCTGCAGAATCCCTGTGTCCTACATCTGAAACTAATGTCAACTGTATTTTAAAAATAGAGAAATGCAAATGATTCAACATGAGGCACTTTAGGATCCACCCCACCCCCAGCTTTCATCTATTTCCACTTTGAAGCAGTTTAAATTTGAATTGCACGGCAATATGGACGGTTGATGTCAGTTTTCAGAGTTAAAACTAAATATCAACGTGTAGCCTGGTTCTAACACAGGCACACTGCATTCACTTTATGCCATGAGTAAATGTTTGGGGTTGGATGAGGCCATAGAAAAGTATGTAAATTTAAGAGGACTGATACTATGGAATAATAATCCTACACCTTATAGGCATAATGAACATTGGGGGTAGATAGAAACAAGTTGACATTTAGGAAAGGCAGTAAAAACAGGATCCATTAAGTTGAACAGATGAAAACAATGTGGTAAATCTTAATTCTAATAGATCTGTACTTGGCAATATATAGAAGCGTTAACCTCACAACTAATACTCCCAGACTGGTGAGAAAAATATTTAGTATGTTGTCTACCGAAGTTGCACTTAAGGGAAAAACTAAAAATTATCAAGTTCAGAAAAGCATATGCTAAGAAGTGAAAAATAAAAAAGAAAATCTTAAGGGGATATCGGTAAGCTAAAATTTGGCACCTAATGTGGGAACAACACCTAAAGTAGGAAGAGGAGGAGGGGAAGAGGAAAAGGAAGGAAGATGAAAAAAAAAAATCATTCCAGGGCAAAAATCCAAGTAAGCAAATGCTTAGCCAGAGCAAAAGAGAAAAGAGAAAGAATAGTCAATGAGGTAGGAGAACGTCTAGAGGACCATAGCACACTGGCTTAGAAAGATGATTTGGAAGAGAAGGTCCCCAAAGATCAGACTAGATGAGATCTGAAAAATGCTATGTTGCTGAAAGTTCTCAGGTACATGTTAATAATAACACCCTGAAAGGATCTGCAGAGAGATTTGGAATCAAAGGCAATGTGATTGGCACAAAATGTCAATTAGTAGGACGGGACATCTTTAGTCCTGATCTACTTCCAGCATTGTCTTAGGGAGAAAGTGCACATAGAGCTAAAAACCTCCTCATGTGAATGAAAGATGGTCTCCAGTGGAGCTAGGCTAGGACATTTAGAGCCATTCTGGAACTACAAGAGTCAAGATTACAAAAATAAAAACCCACTGAGCAATATGTTTTTGTTTTTATGCCTACAACATGACATTGGCTCCCTAGGAATCCAGTGCCAAAGAATCAATTTTTTTTTCTTTAGAATAAAAGGACTAATTGATCTACCTCCAACCTCTTTATGTGTAGTTTTTAGGACCTTTCATTTTTCCTTTGGAAACTAAGAAAACATTCTCCCCACACTCTAATTACTTCATCTTACTACACAAGATCTAATAGAATAAAATGGAGCTATAATAGCAAAATAATGCTTTGATAAACAAAAGATGCTCTGGTATTTTGGTTTAATAAACATTCTTCTTGTCTTACTGGAAGCCAAGAGATAATACCTTTATCAGGATGTGTGTGTGTGTGTGTGTGTGTGTGTGTGTGTGTGTGTGTGTGTGTGTGAGAGAGAGAGAGAGAGAGAGAGAGAGAGAGAGAGAGAGATATCACTGGAAACATCTTAGCTTAAGATTTTTAAATTTTTCTTCTTAAGTAATCTCTATACCCAACGTGGAACTCGAACTTACAACCTGAGATCAATAGTCGGATGCTGTACTGACTGAGCTAGCCATGTGCCACTGGAAACATCTTAGATTTAAAAAACGTTCCTTGGGACGCCTGGGTGGCTCAGTTGGTTAAGCAGCTGCCTTCGGCTCAGGTCATGATCCCAGCGTCCTGGGATCGAGTCCCACATCGGGCTCCTTGCTCAGCAGGGAGCCTGCTTCTCCCTCTGCCTCTGCCTGCCACTCTGTCTGCCTGTGCTCGCTCTCTCTCTCTAACAAATAAATAAATAAAATCTTAAAAAAAAAAAAAAAAAAACGTTCCTTAAAAAATCAACATACTCGTATACTAAGGAAAATGAGCCAGTGAAAAAGGTTCAAGTTTCAGTATTCTGCAAGATCGTGTGAAGTTGTGGAAGAAAGAGGAAAAAAGGATGGGATCAGGGAGCCAGTTAGAAAGTTAACTTTGAATAGCAAAAGGAAGCCTCTTTATGCCAGGATAAATAAGGACCAAAAATAATTTAAAGGATTTGATGCCCTTTACCTCTATTTGCTGTTAAGTACATGAAAAGGATATATGTTAAAGCCTTAAGAAAATAATTCAGTTACTTCTCACTGACACAGTACCTATTTGAATGTCACTTCTTCCTTTATACAGTCTGTCACAGAATCCAAGTGAGTAGATGCAGACACTAAGAAAACCCATTTTTCAAATGGATGACATTTCCTGTGAGTCTATAGAATTCCAAAGCAATGAATGGCTACAGTATATTAATGAACTAGTTCAGTCTCTTATGAAAGCATGATTGAGCTCCAGTGTAGGTGGATTTATGCTTCTCATCCATTTCAATGTCGAGTAATCCAGCCACAACAAAGAGTAATGAAGACCATTTGAGTTGAGATGGAAGGTTCCCTAGGGTCAGAAGTATTTGGTTTCCTCTTTAGCGATGGTCCATCACCAGGGTGATTCTCCACTAAGAAACCTCCATTTGTATTCAATATAGCCTTCTGAATTGGAGCCTAACCTCTCTAGACTCCTGTGCCACATTGAGAGGGAAAGGGGACTATGCTAATAATAATCAAAGAATAAATAAAAATACTTATCATGCATGTCCTAGATGTCACCTATAAAATTGGACTCTAAGAGACTACCTGCTATACCTGGGAATTATATGAAATGGATATAATTTGAATGTGTGTTGATTAACTTGGAAAATTATAATTTGTAAGTGTCCACGTTATCTCAGATTTTTAAAATATTCTTGAAAGTGGATCTGTACATGTTACGTTTCCCCATGAAATATTAGGTGTGGCTAAGTCAACTCATTGTGTAAAAGAGAGTGGAGAATAGCCTTTACCATGATGACCCTGAAGGATGCAAATGTCAGAAAACATTGCCAAACTTTATTTATATGCATCGGTATTGTTTTTTTTGCTGGATACCGGTCCTATGACATTTATTCTGTAGGATCCAACTGATCCTTTCTTCTGGGATGCTTTCTGCTGCAAGTAGTAGAAATCCAATTTAAAATGGGTTAGATCTTCATATTCTATAAGATCAGTAGTGAAGATCTCTTCACTTGTGGTATTTCAGGTCTCCACTCCCAAGCTTTTTGATTCTTTTGACTTTGGACTTTCTGTGTCTTAGCTTCCTGCTCAAGGTGGTAGCAATTCCAGGCCACATTTTCCAGAATGTCAATAATTAGAGGGATAAGATATTTGTCTTTTAGAAAAGAGAATCTATCATAGAATTCTTTTTGAATTTAATTGACCAACATTGAAGCTCAGGCCATTTTAAGTTAATTACCTTAAAAAGGAAAGGATAGACTTAATTTTCATCAACTAATTAGGGTCTAATTCTGGAGCTGTTGGGCACTTTTGCTAGAGTCCTACATGAAGGGGTGACTACCTGAATAAAATGTTGCTCATATGTTACATATGGGATATTTTTTTTTTTTTTTTTTTTGTAGAGCACTGCAGGAAACAATGGCACCATGGTGAACATATCTCCTGCTATCAGGAAGCTTCTATTTCCTCTAATTCTACCATTGTTTGTATTGTCCCATGTTCCATTACATCACTTTCAACCTTCTCACTGGTCAATAATTCCTCCTCTTCCTTCCTCTCTATAAATGACATAGACTTCATTATGTGCATCTTCCCAGGCTGAACTCTGCTACTTGCCAAGATGACATTATCTGTACATTACCCAGCATACTTTCACACCTTCCTTCTCCCCACATTCAACAAACTGATCATTAAATTGTAACCATTTATCCTGTACAATGGTGGGATATATCTCTGTATTACCCAAAATTGTTCTTATAGTACTGCAACTGCCCATTTAACAATCAATGATAATCTGTGTTGACTCTGATCCTTTAAGGAAGGACAAAGTAGCAGTGCATAGAACAACATTTTAAAGGGAAATAAGGGTAGAAAGAATGTAGAGGAATTAAAAGAAGCATAGAGAATGTTCTGTGAAAAAATTTGGTACATGTTTGGATACCAAATATACAATTTCACATTTTATAAGTTTGCATACAAGAAAAATGAATGTTTCCCATGTAAAGTAAGTTAAAATAAAGGAGGAAAAACACACAATAAAATTTATTCCATAGCCTTGTCATTTTTTTTTTTTCTTTTAACTGTGGAGTATTGGAACAGGATCCTTACAATATACGAGGTCATCAATAAACAACGGCTGTTCTTTTCTTTGGTGGCAGTTTTCTGAACTGCAGTCGTGCCCACAACCTTGTTCTTCATCAATTATCCATCAGCAGCGCTCTGCTGGTCAGTGTGGTGCCCTGGCCTTTGGTCTTCCTCTGGTGGCTGCTGTGGCTCTGCCCTGACTTTATGCCAGCAAGGTGGCCCCACTTAACAGCCCAGGATGGTGCATTTGATGGCTCGGAAGAGTCTGATTTTTATGGAGAAAATCACAGCTCGACAGTTCTCTCTTCCTGACTCTTGTCACTTACCATGGGAGTCCTCATTAAACAACCCTTTTTCATTCTCTGACCTTTACTGAAGCCATCCATGTATCTTGAAAACAGGCATCAAAGTCTTACCTTACTCTCAGGTATTGGTTGAATGATATCATGTCCTAGGAGGTAAATCTTTGTAAACCATGGTTTGCTGAATGATTGTAAATATTGTTTCAGCTCTAGGACCACTGGAATCACTGGATTTGTGAGCATATTGAGGAATTATTCTTAGTAGAAATACTGGGTTTTAAGAGACTGCAAGCCTCTGATCACATTTTCATCAACTGACCAGTACATAACTTTGTCTTCTGTGTTTCTGGGATGGCTAATTATAATGTTTTATTAAGATTGAACTCACAGCCAGAGTTCTCCAAGGAAACAAGGGCTGTGTGTGTGTGTGTGTGTGTGTGTGTGTGTGTGTGTGTGTGTAGAGACAATGATGAAATTCCAGTCCAAAAGCTGGAAGGCTTGAGACCACAGAGGAGCCAATATTTCAGTTCAAGTCTGAGGGCTGGAGAAGATCAATATCCCAGCTGTTGTAAGGCAGGAGGAATTTCCCTGCCCTTCCCCTTAAAAAATATACCCTCACAAATATACCCAGAATAATTGACCAAATATTGACCACTGACCATGATCCACCACAATTGGTGGCTTTCTCTTTTTGTGTATATCTTTGGTGTCCCCGTCCATCAAAGCCCAGAATCCTATTTTGGTGATGTTCTCCTCCTTGGATTCTTCCTTTCCTAGATACAAGATACGGTTTGGTGCTCTATAGTCATGGTTTCTTGATGGTGAGGCTCTGCGGCCTTGTCCTTACAGATCGTAAGGGTCTGAAAGGCTGAAAAGAGTTAACCTTTTACTGAGTGTCACTATAAGACAGATGCTCTTCCAACTATCTCATTCAATCCTTCTAGCCATAAGTGATAGGTAAAATCAGTAGCGCTATTGTAAGGATGAGCCAGAAATGTGGAGAAATTTGGTGATGCAAACTTATCTTGGGAAATACTCCACCCTGCAGGGCGCTTGGGTGGCTCAGTCAGTCAAGCGTCTCCCTCCAGCTCAGGTCATGATTCCAGGGTCCTGGGCTCAAGGCGAATGTTGAGCTTCCTGCTCAGTGGGGAGTCTGCTTCTCCCTCTACCGCTCCCCCCACCCCACGTTCTCTCTCTCTTTCTCTCTGCTCGGCTCTCTCTCTCTCTCAGATAAATATAAAAAACTTAAACAAAAACAAAAAGAAAATCCCATTCTCTATTAAACACACTTGACCTGACTTCAAATCTTGTGTTCATATCCATTCTGCTATACTGCCTCTAACAGACCAGCCTGCTTTCTACTGGTTCATTTTTTCTTTCATTAGGAGAAGGAATTAAACAAATTGAAATATTTGGAATATGGCAAATGATTAGCTCAGGTATTTATAGAACCTGCAGAAGTACTTAGTTTTCTGGGACATCAGACAAATGGCTTGCTTTTATATAACTTCTATGGAAAATTCCAAGTCTAGTTGTTGGAATGAAACAGGAGTTCTCGGTCCACAGAAACGGTTTTTGTTCCAAATCTGATATAGTCTGGTGTGATTCTGGTGCCTTTCAAAAAGATGGCAAAGATGGGGTACAGCTCATGCCAGTTTTAGCCAAATCATCTCTGTCCTTTTGCAGTTCATCTGTGAAAGTCTAATTTGACTTGAGAAGTCAAGTTTCTTTAACTGCAATATTTTTTTCCAGTTTTTTTAAAATTGAAAAATACACTTAGTTTCTGTTTTAAATATATGTGCTAGAGTGAGACATTTTATTTGGCTTTAAATCATAAATGACTCAAATTTGAATTTTGAAATACTAGAGAAAAATATATCAGCCAAGAAATGTAGCATGAAGAAAATAATGGACTGAACAACTGAAAACTGAAAATGTAAGCTATTTAGCTTCTCTGTCATTCATAAACAGGGGCGGAGAGATGCTGGCAAGAGGTTGAGAAGGCAAGAACCGAATAGATGACATTATTGGGAGATCAGGAGTTACTATTGCTGTTGCTTTTGTGTGAATATTAATAGCTTCCTTCTTATGATCATAAGAACCCTAGTGATATGATCCCATCCCTAGTTCTCTCTAGTCTCCCCCATAGGCTTCCATATACATCCTAGGTCAATCCTAATGAATATTGTTTGTACACTTAACCTTATTTGTTGTTATACCACTTTGGTTACTTTTATAACCAAATATAACCACTTTGGTTATTTTTATGACCTCCTTTGACATTAAGCCCAAATGCCCCATGAGTGAGGGGCTCGCTGATTGGCCCAGACCTTGAATGAGTTGCTTGTTTTATCTGGGAGCTCAGAGCTTACACTTCATTATTTTAGAGTTTAAATATTTTTTTCTATATTCCTGTTACCCTCTCACTAAAATGCCTTTGACATAAGAGCCACATTCTATAAGACACTGTGTAGATATTTTTTCTTGTTCTTTCAATTCATTTATTCTATAGCTACCTGTTGAGAGAGCTCTGGGCGACCATTCTTTCCAGTTCTAAGGGACATAGTGGTGACAAAACCATCAAAACCCTCTGGATTTCACATTCAAGTGATGGCAGATACATACCAATATAGACAAGTGTTAACAGGAGCAGGGAAATTCAAGAAAGAACTGTGTGCTAACTAAAGGAAGCAAATGATCAGAGTGCAGATTGGCTTGAGGAAATTCCTGGAACCAGCAACATCCTTTCTTTGTTCTATCCAGAGAGTCTGACTTTTTTTTTTTTTCTCACCCCTCTGGATTTTTATGTGGCCTTGTAAATAAACACCCACATGATCCAAAAATCTAATCTCCTGGGTTTTGCCTTTCTAAGAGAAAGGACTTTGACTGTACTAACTTGGCCAACTTTTGACCTGTGGTTTATCAGCTATGACCAGGGCTGATGGCATGATTAAATTGTATGAAATGGGCACCACGGATGTAATCTCATAAATTAGAAGATTAAAAAAAATGAAACTGCAGAGAGCTCTGAATTCTCTTGACCTCAGAATATCCATATGGCAACAGGTTTTAGGTCCATTTTAATTCCCCTCTGTACCTGATAATCAGGTAAACACTGCTTCCCCTTGGAATGCTTACTGCTGCTTGACCCACTTGGCTACTCCTAATATTAAGAATTAAAGGCAACGTAGGTGACTTTGTTTCTGGTCGGAAAGTGATTTTGTAGGATTTAAAGAAATGAAAGAGATAACCAAGGGAGTAATTTAACTATATTACTTAAAGTATTTTGAATATATCTGTGTAAACAATATAAGGTACAAGATGTATGTCCCTATGACTTGAGAAATCTCATCTAGCCAGCTCGAGCTTCCATTAATTTATCTATGAACACTTCATTATACAATGCATATTTCTTTTCACATTTTCTATGTTAAGTTTTCCAACTACTGGGAAAAAAGAAATATTTTCCTGCTTTCTTGACAGTGTTTTTGTGAAGATCAGGAGAAAAAAATGAACAATGAAAATAATTTATAAAGTACCTAAAAAGGGAAGTGATGACTATGAAACAAGATAATGTTTTTAAAAGCATGTTGCAAATTCTAAAGCATGGCTCTATCTGCAGTATATTTGTCAGGCTTTCCTGGAGATTACACAAAAGATCTGGGGCAGTATCAGCTAGCCATCTTGTGGAGTCTGAAGGAATTAGAAGATAGAATCAGTTTTTCTGCCACATTTGTTTTGTGCATGATTTTATTATGCATATTTTGAGCTCTGCTTTGTATCTACAAGGCTCGCTGGTTCTCTGTACTCTGTCTGTGGGTGCCTACAGGTCACGATCATTCCTTCCCGGAAAACCCAAGGAACAACAACCAAAGTTTTGAAAGTTTGCCCACCCCTGTAAGAGGTGTAGCAGGGTAGCAGGAACTCACCAAGTGTCCGTTGCTGATATGAAGTCACTGCATTTGTATTCTTCCTTACCAGCTGAGTTCATTCTTATAAATAATACTTGCTAGATGTAGTTCTTAGTCCCAACAAGTAACATCTGGACATTTTTGGCTGAATAATACACAGCATATCATCCCTGAGGATATTTTTTTATTTAAGAATCTATTTTTATTTATTTTTTATTTTTTAATTTTTTAGGAGACTTTCTTTATTTATTTGACAGAGATCAAGAGAAAGTGCACAAGCAAGGGGAGCAGGCAGAGGGAGAGGGAGAAGCAGGCTTCCTGCTGAGCAGGGAGCCAGAGGTGGGGATCAATCCCAGGACTCTGTGCTCATGACCTGAGTAGAAGGCAGACACTTAACCAACTGAGCCACCCAGCACCCCTAAGAATCTATTTTTAATCAAATAAAAGTCAAGGGTTGGATTAAATATTATAGTTTGATCTCCTAGACTAGGAAGCCCATGAAATTGCTTTAAATGTGGATCCAGTGCTAACTTCTTACAACATACTACAAATGATAATTAGAATGTAAACAATAATATGAATTAAGTGAAAGTGCTCTTCCCATTAACCCGCCTATTCTCCGCTTTTGCCTTATAAGTCAACTGCCCTATTGCATACTGACTAGTTGCTGCATATCCATTTAGAATCGGGCCAAAAGTCCTGTTCTACTGGGCTTCTTCCCTGACTTTCTCTCATTTTGATGCTATTCCTGATCTCTTTATCTTAGCGCTTAGCACAGTTGTTGATTCATGGAGGTAATTGGTGAATGGATCGTGTTTACAACACTGTGGTAGGCAGAACGATTCCCTAACACCTTCACCCCCAACACACACACACACACACACACACACACACACACACACACATCCCCAGTTTAATCCTCAGGAACTATGAAAACCTTAATTCACATGTCAAGGAAGAAATAATACTGCAGATGAAACTAAGTGCTCTCGGGGCGCCTGGGTGGCTCAGTGGGTTAAGCCGCTGCCTTCAGCTCAGGTCATGATCTTGGGGTCCTGGGATCAAGCCCCACATCAGGCTCTCTGCTCAGCGGGGAGCCTGCTTCCCCCGCTCTCTCTGCCTGCCTCTCTGCCTGCTTGTGATCTCTCTGTCAAATAAATAAATAAATAAATAAATAAAGTATTCCAATCATCTGAATTTGAGATTATCTTTAGGATTTGTATAATCTCAAGGGTCTTATAAGTGAAAGATGGAGGCAGGAGGGTCAGGGTCAGAATGGTACAGTGTGAGGAAGGCTTGGTTGACTGTGCTGACTTTGTAAATGGGAGCTGGGCAGGATCTAAGGAATATGCACAGCTTCTAGAAGCTGGAATAAACAAGGAAGCAGCCTGACCTCCAAGCCTACAGAAAGAATGATGGCCTCCCAACACCTTCATTTTTTAGCCCAGTGAGGCCCGTTTTCAACCGTTGAGCGTTACACAACACAAATTTGCAATCTTGAGTTTGTGCTGATTCTCTACAGCAGTAATAGAAAACTAATAGACCCTAATATAAATAAAAGGAGTTTGGGTTCTTCTGTATATAAATAGCCAGGTTTACTCCCTCTAATGGGGACAAAGTCATGTGCAAGATCTTTCAATATGCAAAGAAGTGTGATCTAGTGAAAATACAGTAAGTTTTGAAATTAGATGGCTCTGGAATCCTCGCCCAACACAGGAGTTTTGTGACGTTGGGCAAATCATTAAGCTACTAAATAGTTTTGTTTCATGGAGATGATCTGCATTTCACAGGGGTATTGTTAAGACTAAAAAGAATATAGGTCAATTGTCTTCTATGTGCCACAGTATACAGTTGGAATAAAATAAATGTACCACAGCAGAGATGATGATTTTGCGTAGTGAATGCCGTAAGGCATGTGCACCAAATGAGTAGCTAGAGTTCTGATGAGGTTTCTGGAAGACATCAGAGCAGATGTTGGCCTTTCACGGAGGGAAAGGTTCACCTAGGTGAACCCAGGGGAAGGCAGAGCACACCAGCCTGCATCAGACTGTGTGAGTCGAAGGCAGAGGGGGCTGCCCAGCAGAGTGACAGTCGGTGCCATCAGGGGTTAGCAGGTGTGGGCTCTGGAGCCGGGCTGCCCTGAGTCCTGGCTCTACAACCAAGTCATGTAGACCATGGCAGCTCAGGTTCACTGTTCAAACCCTTTCTGCCTTTGTGTGCTCAACTGTGAAAGAAAAGACAGCACTGGGATTTTATGGTGTCAATACGTCTATAACACATATCCGAGCTTGATAAAATAATAGCTACTGTTCGTGTTATTTATAGCACATATGTGGGGACACTAATGTGAGGAAGGTGTTCGAGAAGCTTTGCAGCCAAGCTAACTGGAGCAGAAGCCTCTTGAAACCAACCGGAAAACGTTTCTGGTGGAGGTCTTTCCGTGCTCTTAGGGGAGCGGGCAAGAGAGTTCAAGGAGAGTTCAAGTTCAGTGAGAAGAGAAACTCTATCTTGCCTTTGTTGCCGTTCATCACTTTATCCCTAAACCCCACACGATGTCTTGTCCACTGGAGTACTCCCGAAACATCTGCTGATGGACCGTGTGTGTCTAGAGGCCAGGCTGCAGCATCCAGTCACTCATCGGTCCTATTTGTGTATAAACTGGAAAGTAATGAGCCTGAGTGCGACGTGTGAGGTCTTCCAAATCAAGAAGGTACTCTGTAGCCTAAATTACCCAGGGGCGAGTGTCTCTATTGTTCTCCAGTAGTCACCCTGCCTGGGTGACTTTGGGGGAGTCCTTCCAACTCACTGGCTCTCAGATTCTACCTTTCATGAAGTGAGAAACCAGAGTTGTGTTCTATTTTGATTTTATAAAGTAACATAATCATGAGTGTGGAAACTCTAATTCTAACCCTATCTCTATGTCTTATCGGCGTGGTCTACCCATCATACTGGAGTGTATAATCAAACACTGGAACATAAGTGGATACTGACCCGTAGTTAATGTTGAATGAGCCCTTCCGTATTTCTCAGCCCTAGCTCATGGAGGGTGGCACCTGGACATCTCTGACCGGTACAAGGGTGTTCCATACAGTCCTGGGTTGAAGAGAAGAGGTCTCATTGGATTGATTCCAGGACTCTTATTATTTAAATGGAATTGTCTCGTTTCTGAAACTGGCATGTTACAAATAAACTCTGTCATCTCAGTGCCACACAGAGCATTATATCACCAGTCACACATCATTTTTCTTAGGGAATGATATCAGTATCAAGGTGTATGGTAAGAAAATATAAATCTTTCTTCCAGTAGGCTGGATGAGAATTTTAAAAAGAGTAATGATTCTATGAGATTGTTGCATAAGAAAAATGAGGCTGGATTGTTTAGGCAGTGTCGATTAGAAAGCAGAAAACAATCATTTGCTGCAGTTCCTGATTTATGGTACCCTCTTAGTGCATACATTGGGGTTATTTGCTCCAGCAGGAAACTGTAGACCAATTCATAATTCATGATATTTAGAAATATGCATATGATGAAGTAGCTAGTAGTAATAGGGGAATAGGAAAATAGATATTCCAAGGTTCTCTCTCCTGTTTTCAGGATGTTGCTGGTACTGTTTTCATTATCATAACTGTGATTTTAATGCTTATCAATGTCTCTTTTTCATAATGGCTATATAAGATACCATAGGAATAATAAAAAGAATTAGGAAAAGTGGATTTGAGACCAGCTCTTCTAGTCCCTGGCAATGAAATGCATTCCCTTAATTTCATGAACTTCACTTTTCACATCAATAAAATGTGCCTAATATAGTTATATGCAAAAGCACTTTAAAATGATAGTGTCATACCACAATTATTAGCATGTGAATGTTAGTTTAATACTACTATAGTGTAATCCGTTTCAAACAGGAAAAATATGGGCACTTACTGTAATCTCCAAAGAATGGGATCTTTCCATGTATGAACCATAGATATTGATAGGGATGGTTGGTTGATTTTTTTTTTTTTGGTAGTTTTTCTGGTAACTCTGTCTCCTGTTGCCTCTGGTGATTCATTTTGGCCCAGCACAATATTAGGTTTTATAGATTGTTCAAAATCTTCTAAGCAAGATTATCTAAAGAAGCTTCAGAAACATTAAATCTGTTACAAGAAGCTCACATTAGATAGACATACATTTGGATACCACCTCCACCCCATAACCTGTGCATGTCCACAGAAAGTGTAATCCTCGTGAAGCCTCACAATATTCCAAGTCAGTAAGTTTTCTTCCCAAATTTGTTAGATTTTCTTTTATATCTCCATAGACCTTTGTCCTAAAAGTTCATAAGACTTAGAATCGAAATCTGGTCAGCCTCATTAGCTCTGAATGACTCTGTGATGCATTCCTCTATTTTCCCAACGTTTCATCACTGATGAGGTATAGGAAAGTATCACAAAGCACGTATTCCTGGAGAATGGCATTTACTGCCACCATCTCATATTCAGAGACCCTCTTGGTGAGCCACCTCCGGGTTAGAAAGGCAGACAGGCTATTAGTCATGTAAACACGAACAATGACAAGCTTAAGGAGGTTTGATCTCTGCCACCTTGGGGTGGGGTGTGTCCAAGAGGAGCTTATTTCACTGTGCATCTGTCTGAATATGTTCATGGAAATGATCATTTTTGGTTCCTCTGGTCAGGAATCCAGTTGTCGCTTTTCTGCCGTATTGCCTGTGTATGACAGCTACCAGCAACAGACTCTGAACACCTAAAACCGAAGAGGCAAGCCCTCTCCTACCCCCACATTTGGAGAGAATTCTGTCTTTGTTAGATTTTCCCTATAAGATGCTGCTGCTTAAGATTGCATGTGTAGGTGTGTACATACTCAAACACACTTGTTCATGTGTTGATGGCAGGAATTGGTTTATATATTTAATCCAATTTAAAATTCACATCCTGGCATGGTAAGGGTTATAATCTTTATATCATTGATCATAAATGAACACATGAAAGAAGTAGAATCAGCACCCATAGCCTTTGGATTCCAAATATATAGGTGTGTCCTTAAAAAAATAAAACTGATTGCAACGTACTAGGAATACAGATCTAGTCAAAGGTCTGTTAGGTGATGCTTTCTTTCAGTTGGTTTATACTATTGACAAAAACAAAACAAAACAAAACAAAAACCTCCAACAGATGTTTGTAATAGGAAATGCACAGGAAGCTAACACTGCTGTCATTAAGTACAGGTTCTCCCATGCCCATCCTTACTCTTTGCTTTATTTAGTGCCTACGAGACTGATCAGCTGCATAGATCATTTCTAGTTTGTGAGTCCAGTATCCCTGACTCTTGTATCAGTACCTTTTATACTAATGTAACAGCAGTTTGAATTTTTGGGTTGATAACAAAACAAAACAAAACAAAACAAAACAAAACAAAACAAAACAAAAAAACACACGTGTTTCCTTAGAAATGATTTATCTGATGCCCTGGCCCAAATTTTTGAAGATCGTCTTCTCCGTAATGAATATCTTCAATTCTTTTCTGAAACTCACTTGACTGTAAGGTGAAGATTTATTTCTGGATTCTAAATTCTATGCTATTGACCGACATGCTTATTTTCATGCCAGTAACACACTATTCTGCTTCATGGTTAAGTTTGAAATCAGGTGGTAGAAGTCTTCCTGCTCTGTTTTCATTTTTGGAATAGTTTTGGATATTTAAAGGCCCTTGCATTTGCATATAAAATTTGAATGAGTTTAAGTTTCAACAAAAATGTATGCGGTGGGGGTGGGCATGCATCTGGGTGGCTCCGTTGGTTGAGAGACCGACTCTTGATTTTGGCTCAGGTAATGACCTCAGACATGGAGGCTCCATCCCTGACCTTCCCACATCAGGCTCTTCGTTCAGTGTGGAGTCTGCTTGCTTCTCTCTCTCCCTTTTCCTCTCACCCATCTCCTACTCCTGTGCAGAAGTGCTTGCTCCCTCACAGTCTTTCTTTCTTTCTCTCTCTCTCTCTCTCTCATCTTTAAAAAAAAATGTATGCTGCAATTTTGAGAGATGTTACTTTGATTTTATAGATCATTTGGGGGATAAACTTACCAATATTAAGTTTTTCAATCCATAAAAATGGAATGGTTTTCCATTGATTTGGAACTACTTTATCTTGGCATTGTTCTTTGTAACTTTAATTGCACAGGTCTTGAAACTTTTAAATCTCTTCCTGTTCTATTTCTGATATTATAAACTATTTTCTTAATTTCATATTGAATTATCTTTTGGTGGTATATAGACATGCAATTGATTTTTTACATTGATCTGATACCCGGCAACCTCGCTACATCATTTTCTTACTTCTAATAGTTTTCATGTGGATTTTTAAGGATCTTCTACCACATTATGTTCACAGAGAATAGTGGTTTTGCTTTCATTCCTAGCAGGAGTATTTTTTTTTTTTTTTTTTGTAGCTCGTTTTTGTTTTCTGATTAACTGATGTGCCGCCTTATACTGGCTAGACCAGACAGTACATCTTTTATTGGAAGTGAAGAGTGAAGACGTGTTAGAGGAGGTCATTGATAAGACATGACCGCAAGTTGACCCACAAGTTGGACATGAGCACTTAGAGGCACTTTTACCCCTCTCTTGTCCTTGGAAGGTGCATGCAACATACTATTCCCATACCAGCAACCATTCCAAAGATGCATTCCTGAGAGCATAAGGTATTGAGACCATCTAGATGGCATATGACTGAACACAGTGAAGACCTCTAGATAAACTTCTAAGATTCTTGCAGCCCTTTGAAGAAATATACTTGTTTTGCATCCACCGAAAACAAGCTGTGTAATTTACCTTGCATATTAAAACTGCCACATGCCAGTCTGGAGTGGCTTGCCTCTTTCCCTGGTCTCTCCCTGAGGGCTGGTTTTAAACTTCACCCAAGGAACTCCTGAGGTTTTGAACAAACATCCTTGGGTTGTTGCTGATCTTAGGAGAAAAGCATTTACTATTCAGTTATGAGCTGTAGGTTTGGAGAAGATGCTCTCTGCTATGGGGTAAGTCTCCTGCTCTTCTTTAATTAGAGTTTTTGTTTTATTATGAAAAGTTGTTAGCTTTTGTCCTTATCCTGAACTGGTGTTGTTTTTTTTTTTTTCTTCCTATTTCAGATCAGATGACGATGTGGTTTCTGTCCTTTATCTACTTATTTAAAACTATTAAACCAATCTTGCTTTCCTGCAGTATACCTGTGGTCATGATGTTTCTTTATAAATGTTGCTGGATCCATTTTGCTAATTTGCTGAAGATTTTTGCATCTAGTTTTGCTTTCTAGTACTTTTGTCTAGCTCTGGTGTCAATACTAACATTCTAGAATAAGTTGAGAAGTGTTCTCCCTTTATGTATTTTCTGAAAGGATTTGTGAAGAATAACAATTTCTTTTAAAAATACTTGATAGAACTCATAGTGAAGGTATCTGGGCCTAGGTCTTTCTTTTCTGAGAAGTTTTCAATTCCTATTTGAATTTCTTTTTATAGGCTTATTCATGTTTAAAATACTAAGTATCAATAGTTTATAACTCTTAATGTGTCTATTTTATGTAACTTGTCCAATTACTTGACAAAGTTTATAACATCCCATTAATTTATATAGAATCAATAGAGATTTCTCCTGTTTTGATTTTGGCTATTTATGCTTTTTCTCATTATTTCTTGGCCAGTCTCGCTAAGGATTTGGTACATTCTTTGATCTTTTCAAAGAACCAATTTATTTCATTGGCTTTGGCTATCATCTTTATTTCAATTTCTGCTGGTTTTTTTTTTTTTTTGCATGGTTGTTTTAATTTGTCCACTTTAAGTAGTTTCTAAAACTCTAAATTGAAACTTTTGATATTGTACTTTATGTAGAAGCTTTAAATATCTGGATACTTCAATTGCATCTGTAATTTTTTATTTAAATTTAATTAATATATAGTGTATTAGTTTTAGAGATAGAGTTCAGTGATTCATCAGTCTTAAATGATACCCAGTGCTCAATCCATCATGTCCATCACCCAGTTACCCCATTCCCCCACTTCTGTCCCCTGCAGGAACCCTTAGTTTGTTTCCTATGATTAAGAGCCTCTTATGGTTTGTCTCCCTCTCTGATTTTGTCTTGTTTTGCATTTGTAATTTTGATGTATTTTGTATTTAGAAAATACTTAATTTAATAATTTCCCTTCTATTTGTTTTAGATTATTACATTAATTTCTAAAATCATGTTGTTTAATATTTGGGAGATTTTATAGAATTTGTTATTGATTTGTAATTCAGTTGTGGACTTGAACACAATAGATTTAGATATGTGCTGTTTAGTCTTCAGGAGATTTGAAGATGTTCCTGTTATCTTTGTTACTGACTTCTAGTTTAATTATATTATGGATAGAGAAACAGTATTGCATGAAATCAGATCATTCAAATTTGTTAATTTCTTTTAAGATACAAGATATGGTCTGTCATCGTGAGTAGTTTACATTTTCTTTCTGACCATGTTGTATCGTTGAGTAGTGTTCTATAAATATTAACACTTTAATGGTTTAATGTTTGTTATATCTTGCTGATATTTTCTATTAGCTCTGTCTATCACAGAGAGGAATGTTGATTTTTTTCCCCAATTACAATTGTGGATGTATGTGTTGTTTCTTTCTGTTCTGCTTGTTTTTGAATTTAAAAAGAACATTTCAAGGTGCATATACCTTTGTGATTGTTGTCTTTCTGGTTAATTGATTTTTCTCATTATGTGATACCCTGTTTGCTTCTATTAATTTTCTTACATTGTTTTGCATTTCTTATAGATGGCACAGCATTGGGTTATTACATTTAACCCCTTACCCAAATCCAGTCTTTTCATTAATGTTTTTTTTTTTGAAATGCAAATTCTTTTTTTTTTTAAAGATTTTATTTATTTATTAGTTAGAGAGAGAGAGAGCACAGGCAGACAGAGAGGCAGGCAGAGGCAGAGGGAGAAGCAGGCTCCCTGCCGAGCAAGGAGCCCAATGTGGGACTCAATCCCAGGACGCTGGGATCATAACCTGAGCCGAAGGCAGCCGCTTAACCAACTGAGCCACCCAGGCATCCCTTCATTAATGTTTTAAGACAGATTGCATTTGATATGCTTAGTAAGATGTTAGGATTTAAATTTACTTTTCTTTAAATTATTTGCTTTTGTTTTCTGTGGCTCTTTCTCCTTTTTTTCTTTCCTGACTTCAATTTGGGGGACTTAACTGTTTAAAAAGCATTTCATTATAACTTTACTATTTTGTTTATATCAGTATCTCTAGGGATTAAAATATCCAAACTCAGGGGACACAGGTGGCTCAGTCGGTTAAGTGCCTGACTCTTGATTTTGGCTCAGGTCCTGATCTCAGGGCCCTGAGATTGAGTCCCAAATTTCAAGTCTCTCTCCCTCTATCTCCTCCTCCTTCGTGCACTCTCTCCAATACATAAATCTTTAACAAAATCAATAAAATATGCAAACGTTTTGCAGTCTTCCAAGAATCCTTATACTGCCATTTCAATGGAATAATTCTCCTAGATATGCCAGGTGATTTGCTCCAAATGTAGTTTATAGTCAATTTGTCTATAAATTGCCTATTATTAACTTTTCTATAAAAATCGATGGTGTTTTTATTGAAATTCTTCAAAACTTTTAGGAAAATTAGCATTTTTTTGCTATTTAAAACATGATTATATTCTGACATTTGTCTAAGACCACTACTATACTACATTCCTTCAAAAATGCTTTACAGGTTTTGGGTTTTTGTATTTTGTCTTTTGTTGACTTAAGGTTATTACTAAATGTAAATTTAGGTATTTCATTTTATTGTATTGTGAGTGGGTTATTTTCTTCCATTATGTTTGCTAAGTAGTTTTTAAATGTTCCTCATGTTTTATTTTACTAGATCTCCTTATTGTTTGACATAGACTTTCTAATTCTGTGGTTTTAATGGTATACTCATGTACGTTGGTACCATTTACAAATAGAGATAACTTTACTTCTAATTCTTATACCTCCTGTCTCTTGTCAAATGGCTATTCTCTCCATTGTAGTGTTCATTAGTTGTGGAGATAGTGACCATCTCCAAAGGCAAATGAATTTAGAAGCCATGGGAAGCCTGTGGGCATTTTGGTTAAAACTGGCATTTGGTAGAGGCCTACCTCCAGATCTACATACCTCTGTGTCTGCATTGAGGAAAGACTTAAATGTTTTGGTTGTGAATTCTTTAATTTTGTCAAGTTTTTTTTCAGCATTTACTGAGCTAGTTTTATGACTCTTTTAAATCTCCTTATGACTGAGGATATTAATATGTTTGATATTAAAACAGCCTAGCTGGAAAAATCAATTGTTTTGAAAAAATAAATATTTTGTTATCAACAATCTGCTTTGCTTCTGTTATTTCAATTATGTATATGTAGTCTTTTTTTTTTTTAAGATTTTATATATTTATTTGACAGACAGAGATCACAAGTAGGCAGGGAGGCAGGCAGAGAGAGAGGTGGAAGCAGGCTTCCCGCTGAGCAGAGAGCCCGATGCGGGGCTCAATCCCAGGACCCTGGGATCATGACCCGAGCTGAAGGCAGAGGCTTTAACCCACTGAGCCACCCAGGTGCCCCTATGTATATGTAGTCTTTACCTTCCACAGCACCTTTGAAATCTTTGCTACCCAAGGAGTATGCAATCATGCTTGTTCGTATTAACATGGAAACTGCAAAGTGGGAATTGCCTGCATTAAATCTGTATTAATATTCATAAAAGAAAATGGCCTCATTTGTTTTTGTATACTCTTTGCATGATTTTGGAAACAGTCTTATTCTTCATGAGTATTTCTCATTTTAGTTTTATTTGATTTTTTTGTTAATGGTTTGCAGTGGTTTAAATTAATTTGGATTATTTTATCTCTAGGAATTTGGTAAAAATCCATCTGGATTGAATACCTTTTTATAGATTTCTTTGTTCTGATGAGGTAAAAAACTTGTCAGTGAGATTTTTTTCAGTGAACCAGATTTTTAATATATAAGTACTCCTTGTTTTCTGTTTTCTGACTCATTAATTTCAACTGTCTAAAGGTATAATACTCTAAATGTATTTTCTCTTTTTATTTTCTTCAACTTTTATCTAGTTCTATTGTAAGAATACGGTATGTAATTCATGTACAAAATATGTGTTAACTGGCCATTATCAGTAAGGCTTCTGGTCAACAGTAGGCTACCAGGTTTCTTTGGAAAAGTCAGGATGTTTATGTGGATTTTCAGCTGCCTGGAGGATTAGCACTCTTAACCCCTACATTGTTCAAGTGTCACCTGATTTTTCCTACTCAGAACGACATCTTTATGCTGGTGTCTCCCTGGCTCTTAGGGCTGTCTAAAGCTTGCTGTCTTCTAGATGTGGCTTTGTGTGTCTGTGTCTCTTTAATACTTGATTTGGCTAAATTTCTTTTCATTTCAACCTAAAAACCAAAGTTTTCACAAAAATAACAAACCTCTGTAATACTGTATTGTCTCTGATGGTGTGCAGATTTTTGTTAAAGGGGATTCTACTAGAATGGAAATTTTTGTCTGTGTATCCTGGTGCATATACAACCTCACTTTGCTTTCTGCTTGGAGCATGCCTTACTTCTGAGTGTATTCAGCACTTCTACTTGCCTTCACTCACTCATTCCAGGTTTCCTCTCTTTTAGCATTTCTGTGCAGAGGTGAGCTAAGTATCCTATCCAATTGCAGTCATCCAAACCTTGTAGATTCTTGGATACTCTACAGCTGATTGCCTTTTGGGGTTGGTTGCTGCTGATGTTCTTTGGTTCTCCTCTCTCCATCAAAGATTGGTTGCTCCCATTGTGCGTTCTTGAAGGAAGATGTTATATGAAAAACACTTTACAATCGTCAACTGCAAGTCCACTTCCCTTTGATCCTATAAATCTTGCTTCTATATTTGTACTGAGTATATCTCCTCTATGGTTTGATTTATGCTCCAAAGAAATCGTATTTTTATCATTGCTTATCAGAGAAGAAAGCATTCTTGATCTATACGAGTTTTTTCAAGTTAGATGTGTCTTTTTCATAGTTCGATTCCGAGGTAGTAACAGTGTTTCTCAATGAATAAATACTATGAAGATGTCATAAAATATCCTCAATCACAAAAGAAGAAACTGACCCATTGTGAAAATGATTGCATGTTTCTTCATTCTCCTATTGGGCTACATGTTTTTGAGGAGCAAAATATGAGCAGGAGATGAGAAGTCAAAAATATGAAAGTTTCTCTTTTCATAGTTACAGTATGGGAAAGTCAATCTAAATGAGTAAGAGCCAAGGCAAAATCAACAGTAATTGAGAGGTTAATGTATGAGAGATGAACACTCAAAGAACTAGTAAATCACAAATTAACTTAGCCAAATCTCCTAATGTTTTGATAGTAAACTGATGCACTATTAAATAACATCATATTAAGATCATTTTATTAACACTGAAATGTGGACAAGTAGTAACAATGAATAATTTATGACTGGGGAGAATTATATTTTGTGTATTTCTAGAAAAAACTTTATCTGCAATTCAGTTACCTTAGACAAAGAAATCTGAATTAAAGTTGGGTCTAGAGTCAGCTGATTACTGAATTTACTTTTCAAAAATTTTCTGCTAAGAATTCAAATTAAAATATCTCTTGTGTCAATGTGAATTAACACAGCAGCTAAATTTTACTTCAAAGCTGGGAGAGCTCATTGAACGTTTTATAATTTAAATAATTTCTTTACCTTTTTTCAGATTACTAAAAATCATGAGGACTTCTTTATTGAACACTGTTTTTTGCCAGGCAAAAGATTACATGTATATCTTTTATTTCACAAAATAAACTTGCAAGAAGATATTAAGCCCTTTTTGTATATGGTCAACAAGGTTAGAAACATTTTCTTAGATTAAAGAACATATATATGGCATTGGTGATATCTAGGCCAGATCCAGTTCTACCCTCCATGATACTGCTCTACATTTGATGAACCTTAATATAAGAAGGGTTAGCAATTCGATTTATGTAGAAATTTGCAGTGCACGAAGGAGACTGAAAAACATTTAAACAGAGTGAGAATGATCATCTAAATTCTCACTTTCAAAACCTCTGTAATGCCTAGGATGCTGTCATGCAATCAGTTTCTGTCAATACATTTTGCCTTACAGCGCTTCCAATGGTGGATCATTTCCTAATCCTAAATCACTAATGTCTCACCTAGTCTGCATAATAACTCTTCCTGCTTTTATAGGTCCAAGAAACAACGTAATAAGATCCACAAACACTACTAGACATAATAAACCTGAGATGTTAAATTTGCAATAAATTGTTCATAAATAGGTCTCTATGGTATAATAAAAGGTACAAAGAGACAGGAGTGGGTATAAAAAAGATATTCATAACGGTGTTTCTGTTTCAAACTCAGTCCCTTTTGAGTACTAAATGACAATAATGACCTCCTATGTGAACACAAGTGTTAAGAATGTCACTATACTAGCAAAAAACCCGAACTATGTCATCAGTTTCTCTTCCAGTGCTTTCTAGTGCACTGCTATAAGGTTTAGACTTTTCATACCTCAAAATTTATGTTCCAATATAAATACCTCTTAAGATGCAAATCAAGAACCCAACTTCTCAAAGGAAATTTCAATATTGGTTCTCTTCATTTTATTTATTGCAATTTGATATCCGTATTTGTTATTTTAGCTAAGTTGCCAGTGGCTCATTATTCATTTCACATGACAATCCATTTTCCAAACCTGGAATCTCCTCCCCCCACCTTAAAAAAAAATCATAACTCCACTAGATTACTAGTTTTATACCAAGGAACTTAGTTGTATCAACTTGGTCTTTTATTTGATGTGTCATCTGAGGTAAAGAAAACTTTATAAAGTAGCAAGGAATTACTTGCTTAAGCACATTTCTTCTACATTATCCCCAAACACTGAGACCTAATTCATTTGCACTTCTACCATTTTGCTAATGACAGCCCTGGTGATAGGCAGTTTATAGGATACTTTCTCTCCTTCAGTTGACCTGAAATATTAGGGAGAAAAAAATCCACAAATCTTAGGCAAGTCAGGATATAAAATGGTTCCTAAAGTAATAGGAAAATTGTGGTAAAATAAGAGTCCATATTTCATATCAAGGTAAGGCTATTAAAGTAAACTGCAGGCCCAGATGAGGAGGGAATCTGGGAACTCAAGTATTAGATCAGAGATGAATTCTAATAAACCATATTTAAGCTGGAATGCCCAGGGAAGCACACCTAAATATATCTAAAGCATGTAACAGTCATGATAGGTAGAACAAAATCTGTAATCATCCTTAAACTCTCTTCCTATACTATGAAGTTATATAAGTTAGAAAAAAATTACCCCATGGTTGTCCTCCTTATTCTGTCTATAATTACCAAGGTCTACTTATTCAATTTTCTAAATGTTTCACATGATCGACACATTATTATAAAGGAAAATACATTGTATATATTGCATATCATTACATTAAAAGCATATTCTATATTAAACATTTTATAAACATGTTTTTATCATTTAATATTTTATATCAAACTACATGTACTGAAATAATTATTTTTCTAAAATATTTTAATTGAAGATGTATGTAATTTCTGATTGAAATTCCTACTGCCCTAATTTTGATTTAATTATGGGCAGATAAAAAGTGGCATTATGGTTTGATTATTAATGATGAAATAAAATAATTCTATCAAGTGACTTCTTTGTTTTTTATAAATCATCCTCCTCCTTTTGGAAACTTATATAACTTAGGCTTTTTTTCCCCTTTGCAATTCCTATCAATATGGAGATCTTTGTGCATACTATTTTCCATTTACTGTTTTATATTTGACTCCCAGTAGAGGAATTATTGGATCAAAAAGAATAGCAGTTTGAAGGCTCTTTAGATTACCAAAGTGCTCTGCGAAATTATCACGTGAGTTAACAATCCTACTTGCCTCTCAGTGAGGCAGTGAAAAATGCCACATTCCCGTCATGTCACTACTTACTGTTCATTAGGTCATAACAGAAGAAGTGGCAAGTTCATCATAGATCTGGTGCCCGTGAGTGGGTTGCTAGCAAGAGAGCTTTCATGCCTTCAGCCTGCCCATAAACTCCAGTTACTTACTAACCTCTTATCACCTCATTTTTCTTTTGTCAGCATATTTAGAAATCTTATAATTGTTGAATCTAGCATTATCAGGAAATCTGGAAACAATTCACATAGCTGGTAGTTTCCAATGTAGTCCATTTGCTTCTCTGGTGTAACATTTAAATAAGTGAAACTTATTTTATTCACTTACAAAGTACATTTTGTTTTTATTCATTTCATAAATTTTTTATTGAAGCCTAACATGGATATGGAAAAATTCACAGCTATGTCAGAACATGGAATGTTATCATGATCCAGAACCCCCTACCCCCATCCATGATGCTTTGGAACCCTTAACCCCAATCCCAGGGATGATCATAGTCTTCCCTAAAACCATAGATAAACATTGCCTATCTTTAATATGCATTACTGGAATCATAGAACATGCCTTGTGCCTGTGACTTCTTTCACTCAGATGCAGGTTTGTGAGTTTTTTGCAAGTGTATGTGTATATTGGGCTTTGTTCATTTTCACTGCAGTAGAGTATAAATACACCGTATTTTTATGTCATGTATTCCTTGTGTATACAGTTCTTGCATGATAATTTAGAAAATATCTTTTGGTGGAGTACATACACTATCATTTAGAAGGACTGTAAATACTGAGTCATGGGGTACGAATATTTGATAGTTGCCAGCAGTGTTCCAAAGTGATTTTACAAATTGAAACTTTAGTAAGTTATTTTTTATATGATAAAATACATACAACACAAAATTTGATTTTCAACTGCTTTTACAACTACAAATCAGTAGCATTAATTACAGTCACAATGTTGAGCAAATATTATCTTTTTCCAAACCTTTCCATTACCTGAACACAAACTCTGTACCCATTAACCTGTAACTCTCCATCCTTTCCTCCCTCCAGCCTCTGGAATCAGTTATGCATTCCATCTCCATGAATTTGCCTAGTTGAGATAATTATAGATAAGTGGACATGTTTTCCATTTTCTGCCTGGTTATCACTTAGTGTAATGTTTTCATGTGTCATTCATGTTGTGACATCTATTAGAACTCCATTATTTTTCAGGGCTGAATAACTCATCATGTGTGTATTCCCCATTAGTGTATACATTCATCTGTGGATGGACACTTGGATTGTTTCAACCTTTTGGCCATTATGAAGGGTGTTGTAATGAGTATTGGTATATGACTATCTGGTTGTCTTTTCTAAAATTCTCTGGAGTATATACCCAGAGTGGAATTAACGAGCTGTATGATAATTTTATGTAAAGCTTTTGAGGAATTACCAAACTATTTCCACAGAAGCTGTGCTATTTTACATTTCCATCAGCAAGGCATGGAAGTTTTATTTTATTATTTTTTTCACATCCTTGCCAGTGCTTGTTATTTTCCATTTTACTATTCTTTTTTTCCCATTTTATTATTTTTAAGATTTGAGAGTGAGCATGTGCAAGTGGGGGGAGGGGCAAAGGGAGAGGAGGAGAGAGAGAATTCCATGCAGACTCCACACTGAGCATGGAGCCCTATGTGGGGCTGGATCTCCAGATGCTGAGATCAGAACCTGATCAAAATCAAGTATTGGTTGCTTAACTGACTGAGCCACCCAGATGCCCCAGCCATCTTACTATTTTTATTTTATTCATTTGCGAGAGAGAGAGAGAGAGAGAGAGAGAAAGAGAGCAGATGAGCACATCAGTAGGGTAGGGAGGAGGGGGAGAGGGAGAAGCAGGCTCCATACTGAGCAGGGAACCCAATGCAGCTTGATCCCAAGACTCTGGGGCCATGATCTGAGCCAAAGGCAGATCCTTAACCAACTGGACAAACCAGGTGCCTTATCTTTTGTGCTTCTAAATTAACATTAGAAAGAGCATGCCAATTTCAACAAATACAACAACAACAAAAAAATCATACCAGTTTTTTATTTTAAAAAAGTTGAATCAAATTTATTTGGGGAAAATGTCATTTTTATAATCTTAGAGTATTTTTTTACCCAATCAAATTGATGGGTATCAATGTGATTGATTTTGTACATCAAGTCAATGAATGTGATGGATTTGTACATGTTTGTACATATATGAGAACACACACACACACATAGATATATACCTAATTACATTAATGTTTTACAGTTCTTAGTGTCAAGGATTTAAATAATTCTTAGTTATTCAACATTAATATTATGAAAACCACTTTGAAGTTACTTTTTTTTAAAAGATTTTATTTATTTATTGGACAGACAGAGATCACAAGTAGGCAGAGAGGTAGGCAGAGAGAAAGGAGGAAGCAGGCTCCGATGCGGGTCTCGATCCAAGGACCCTGAGATCATGAACTGAGCCAAAGGCAGGGGCTTAACCCACTGAGCCACCCAGGCGCCCTGAAGTTACATTTTTAAATTTTTATTGCTAGTGTATACATGTAAAGTTGCCTTCTTTTTATTTTTGAATTTTATGCAGCTAGAATGCTAAATTCACTTAGTAATTTCTGGAGTTTGCCAAGAGATGCTTTTGGACTTTCTCTGTATATAATCAAGTAATCTATGAATAATGACAGTTTTCTTTCTTTCTATTCAATTTTATGCTATTCATTCCTTTTTGCTCTGTTACACTGGCTAGGACTTGTAAAATAGTGAATACAAGTGGTCAGAGAAGGAATGCTTATGATATTTATCATTTTAAAAGGAATACTTCTGATGATTCACTGAAATATAAAATTTACAATAGGTTTTTATTTAATGCTGTTGTATACATTTTCATTTACTGTATTTCTGTGAAACTAGTAATAGGAATTTTATCAAATACTTTTTGGATATATCAAAAATATCTTTTTAAATTAATAAATGATGAATTATATTGATCCAAAAATGTTAAACCACTCTGGAATTTTTGGAATAAATCCCAATTGACTATAATATATAATCTTTCATATATCAAAAATATATCTATCTTGCTAAAATATTATTCTGGAAATTTCCTTTAATATCTTTGTCAGATTGTACTATTAAGAGCAACTTAGTGTCCTAAAAGGAATTAGGAAATGTTCTTATGTTTTCTAAAAGCATTTTATATTGGTGCTATTAATGTTTTGAATAATTTACTGGGGTACATCATGTGTGCATAAAATTTGCATGGTTTAGGGTATTAATGAGCTTAGTTTTCATAGGACTATTTAGATTTTATATTTTGTCTTTTGTCAGTTTTTATATAAGTTTTCATTTTCAAGAAATATGTATATTTCATCTGGAAGTCAACTTTGTTGACCTAAAGATTTCATATTCTTAACATCTGCAAGATCAATATTAATGAGCCATTTTTTCATTCCTGATATTGGAATTCACTTTTGTTGTAGAGTTTTAATTTTTCTTGTGAAAAATTTCAAACACTAGAAGAAGAGAAACAGTGAATCTTTGTATAGCCAAAACCCAACTACAACAATTACCAAGTTGATCAATACTGTTTTTTATCAGTACTCTCACTTACTGACACCACAAGGCTTATATTATTTTGGTTTAAATCATTATGACTTCCTCTATAAATATGTTTATGTGTACCTCTAAAAGCTGTGAATTCTTATCAAATATAACCAAAGGATTATTTTACTGCTAAACAAAAACTAATGGTAATTTTTTAATAATCTGAAATCCATCCACTTGTTCATTTTCTCAGATGTATTAAACGTTTTTATAGTTTCTTCAAATCAGAATCCAAAGAAGGTCTGTACATAAAAATTGTAAACTGGTTGGTATGACTCTTTTAGGTCTCTGATCTAAATGGGTGGTTCTCACATCTTCATGGGCATCACTACTGAGCTAAAGGTTTTGTGATGTCCTTTCCCCTTTTCTCTATCCTTTTGTGTATCTGATAAAACTCTGATAGAACCCAAATTCTAGACTATACAATATTTTGGATAGGCTACTCCAGTAATGTATAATTACATTCTGATGGTCCACTAATCAGAAGCATTTCAGCCTGAGTCACTATATGAACTCCTTCTCTTTGTCCTTCCCCCATCTTGATGGATGAGTAAAACTCTGGCTGCTAGTAGAATTGACCTATTCCCATACTAATTTCATTCCAGTCCTCTTATCTCCGTCAGTAAAATGTAGTTCTGTGACATGTAATGTAGATTGGGTTGTCTCATCACCTTGTTTCTCCTTGATGTACATCCACAGATGCATCTGTCTTGTATGTGAGCCCTTCAGGGGCAAGTGTAACTTGCTTTGTGTGGTCCTACAACCTCTGCCAGAGCCAAATGTAGGGGATAGTTATGTACTAGGTAAGAACCCTATGTAGGGAATACATCGGTATGATAGCGGAGCCAATTCACTTTCCATGTTTTATATGTTTGTATGCCACTGACTTGACCATTAGCTTTTTGTATACGCCCGTTCCTCCTCTCTTCCTCTCTCTAATATCCAGGAAATTGCCAAGCCCTATCATTTTTATTTTTTTAAATTAATTTCTAAAAAATATATCAAGGACCTTGCAAAACTATCCATTTTTTCCCAACTCCATTTCCATCCTTTCATTAAACTTTTTTTTTTAAATCTCTCTGTGATTTTAAATTTAACTTAAAAGAAATTTACCAATTTTCCTAATATTTAAAAGAATCATTTGTCTTGTGTTCTTGTGAATTTTCTCTATCGCTATTGGAGTCAGTTGCATTGAGAATATTGAATGAATCTGATTTTGGTGTTTATATCATATATATAACTATATATATATATATATATATATATATATATATATATAACCACCTAATCTATGGCATTCTTTTAGAGCAGCCTGAATTAGAATACTTTTAAGAATAGAGTATAGCAAAAATATTACTGTACCAATTCTTGCCTAAATTTTAAGAAGATATACATTTGGCTGGGGTAGGGGGTTTGCCTGAATGGTTCAGTTGGTTAAGAGTCTGCCTTTGGTTCAGATCATGATCCTGGGGTCCTGGGATTGAGCCCTGAGCATTGCGGGGAGTCTGCTTCTCCCTCTCCCTCTGCTTCTCCCCACCCCCTACCACCACTCACTTATGTGCTCCCTCTCACCCCCCCCAGCTCTCAAATAAAATCTTTTTTTAAAAGATTTTATTTATTTATTTGACAGTGAGAGAGAGAGAGAGAGCACAAGCAGGTAGAGTAGCAGGCAGAGGGAGAAAGAGAAGAAGGCACCCCGCTGAGCAGGGAGCCTGATGCCAGACTCCATCTCAGGATGCTGGGATCATGACCTGAGTGGAAGGCAGCCGCTTAACTGACTGAGCCACCCAGGCATCCCTCAAATAAAATCTTAAAAGAAAAGAAAAAAGTGTACCTTCATAAAGCTTCCATTACTGAACCCTTAGGAGCTCTAGAATCATGTCACAATTCTAAATGAGACTGTGTTAAAAGAAAATAGGGGGAACCTGTTTAGAGAGGAAGAGGCCCTGATTCCTTGAGGGAGAACTGAAAATCCACACAGCACTTCAGTGTAGCTCTTCTAGATGGCTGTCAACTTTTCAAACCTTCCTAGTTTAGACAGGAGACCTGGGACTAAACCAGCCATTATATACGTTCCAGCCCTCCCAGCTGTCAAGATGAGAATAAGTAAGTCCACCACCTTATATGAAGTCAGGATAAACAATCAAGTGATTGCTATTTTAACATACTAAGTTTTAAGGGTCGCTTGTTACATGGAAGCAGATAAAAATTGATAGAAATTGGCATTGCCGTAACAAACTCAAATTATGAGGCTCTGGGTGTTGGGATCAAGAAGCAGGTATGGGGCTGAAGAAACTTGAGAAGGTTGTTAGCTGGAGAAAAAGGAACCTTAGTGATGTCCTTAGTGATATGCCACTTGAAGTTTTTGAAAGATGAAAATACCTGATGAGCTCAGGAATCTGGCTAAGGAAATTTCCAGGGAGAGTAGTGAAAGTATCAATTGCTGCCTTTATTTTATCCATATGGTACACAAAGGGAGAGAAGAGAAAGGAGGAAAGGAGGAACCCACTGAGCTTTGTTCCCACTTTGTCTCCGTGCATTCTAATTTAAATGCAACACCTCATGAGTTGTTGGTTTGAGAGAAACTGAAGTAGGCAAGTGGAAACCACCCAGAGAGAAATCACTGCACAAAACAAAAGGATAGAGTTGCAGGAGCTATGGTTTACAAGCATCATCATAACTTCATAACGAAAAGGACTTTGGAGGTCGTTTAGCCTTTTGGAAACAGGTCTACTTTACACATATTCGACATATTAGAGATGGCTCCAAAGGAGAAGAATAAATTGCCCCATGTCACACAAGCTGGTGAGTGGCAGAGCTGAAAATAAAATCTAGTTCTGACACCCATCTTGCTACAACAGCATCGAAGCTTTCTTCCCTTTGCAATGTGAGAGAGGCTAGCAGTAGAGACATCTGAAGGCTTAACTGTCAAGCTGAATCCAGGCTCCTTGGCAGTGTCACGGGGAGAAATAATCTAATGGGCTGAAATGAGGAGAGGAAAATAGTTCTCAGCAAGTGGTATCAACTTACTTGGTATTTTTCTGTCCTTTTATTGTTACAGACACGTTAATGGCAAATCTGAGAAGGTTCTTTTGTGAATCAGGTTAGGGCTACAGTGGTTCAAAAAGCTCATTAGCAATTTATGAAGAGCAGCAAAACTCATTTTCCCTGAATGTGAAATCACTTCAGCCCTGTCACTGGAGGAGGAATTGTTGAAAGTGAATCGACCACACACAGATCCATTCTTTAAAAACAAGTCCTCCAAAGATAAAACACCTTGTAGTAATAAGATACGTGCAACACTCAGTTCAGCTCTGGTTAATATAGTTTCTGAGTTGGGCTACTTTTCTCATTTGCCTACTGTGGGTACCACTCAGGTAGACTTCATAAACCTGAGTTATCTGTCTACTAAAAAGCAGCAGGGGCTCCTTGGCTCAGAATTTCATTAAAACAACAGAAAGATGTGTTGAGGATGGTCAACTTTGCATTCTGGAATGAGAGATACATGGAGTTTACTATACTCACATTTCATATGAAGATGATTAAAGTGACTGGAGTGAGTTTTGATCTCCATTCCTGGTTCTTCTACCTTAAACAATGTTACCCAGAGTGGCTGGCAGGGTAGTTCTGTGCTGGGTGAGCCGATTTTGCTATGTTCTGTGTATGGTTCCTAGAGGCTCATCTCCTGTTCTGTCACTTGGGATGACTTGCTCCAGAGTCTTCAAACTCTTATTTTTCACACCAGTGATTTGGCCAACATTCAGCATTTAAGCAGTAGGTTTTCTTCTGATATTGGAAATTTCCATCTGTTAATCTGTTAACCCCAGGAAAGGCTGTGTGTCACTGCAGCTTTCTGATTATTCTAGGCATGCATATCTGCGTTCTTTCTGCCAGATCATTATTATTCTGACCTCTGGCTGTTTCTCCCCCTCCTTCTTCTTCCTCTTCTTCTTCTTCTTCTTCTTCTTCTTCTTCTTCTTCTTCTTCTTCTTCTTCTTCTTCTTCTTCTTCTTCTTCTTCTCATTTTTCTTCTTCTCCTTCTTCTTCTTCTTTTTTTTTTTTTTTTTTTGTGAGATTGGAAGCTTTATTTCTTTTTAACCTCATACATGCACCCCTGTCCCAACACATGGCCTTTGCACCGTGGGCTGCAGATTCACCCAAAAGCCTTTGACAGATGAGGGTTTACATTTCTGTAGGTTGTTTTGGAGCTTAAATTAGTTTTCTAGATATTGAAAACACTTGGATTTCCTAAGTACCTGGTGAGGTCATCAGGTAAATTAAAAGGCTTTTGAAAAAATTTCCAATAAACTAGTTTGTGTATCCCCAGAGAAGTGTGTGCCTTGTCATAGGCAGCAACTGTATAAGTCAATTTGACTTTCATAAAGCAACAGTTGTATGACTTTAAAAAATTAAGACAGAGTCGAAGGTCTTCTGATAGCCTCCATGCCCACGACCTCTAGACCGATGCCCAGAGAGGTGAGGTTGGATCTGCACAGACTGGGTATGAGGATTTCTGGCATGTAACTCAATCCTCATTTCTCTCAGCTCCCTATTCTGCTTTCTTTGGACTCTGCTGGCCCCGAATGATCTGTAAAAAGAGGAAAAAATGGCCCCCAGTTTCCTGGCAGCAAGACCCCCAGGTCTCTTCTGATTTGGATAAAGCACATTTTTCTGGGATCTTTTCCACCCCTTCAATAGTTTATTTTCTCCTCCATATATTCTTATTTGAACAAAATGACAAGGCGGAAAAACTCACCACAAAAAAAAAAAAAAAAAAAAAAAGAACAAGAGGCGGTACCGAAGGCTAGGGACCTAATCAATACAGACATAAGTAATATGTCAGATCCAGAGTTCAGAATGACGATTCTCAAGGTTCTAGAGAAACCCTCTCCAGAGTATAAAAGCCCTTTCTGGAGAAATAAAAGAACTAAAATTCAACCAAGTTGAAATAAAAAAAGCTGTTAATGAGGTGCAATAAAAAATGGAGGCTCTTACTGCTAGGATAAATGAGGCAGAAGAAAGAATTAGTGATATAGAAGACCAAATGACAGAAAATAAAGAAGCAGAGCAAAAGAGAGACAAACAACTACTGGACCATGAGGAGAGAATTCGAGAGATATGTGACACCATAAGACAAAACAACATTAGAATAATTGGGATTCCAGAAGAAGAAGAAAGAGAGAGGGGAGCAGAAGGTATATTGGAGAGAATTATTGTAGAGAATTTCCCTAATATAACAAAGGGAACAAGCATCAAAATCCAGGAGGTGCAGAGAATCGCCCTTAAAATCAATAGGAATAGGCCCACAACCCACCACCTAATAGTGAAATTTACAAGTCTTAACGACAAAGAGAAAATCCTGAAAGCAGCCTGGGAAAAGAAGTCTGTTACATACAAAGGTAAAAATATCAGATTGGCAGCAGACTTATCCACAGAGAACTGGCAGACCAGAAAGAACTGGCATAATATATTCAGAGCAATAAATGAGAAGAACATGCAGCCAAGAATACTATATCCAGCAAGGCTATCATTGGAAATAGAAGGAGAGATAAAAGCTTCCAGGACAAACAAAAACTGAAGAAATTCACAAACACCAAACCAGCTCTACAGAAAATATTAAAAGGGGTCCTCTAAGCAAAGAGACCCTAAAAGTAGTAGATCACAAAGGAACAGAGACAATACACAGTAACAGTCACCTTACAGACAATACAATGGCACTAAATTCGTATCTGTCAATAGTTACCTTGAATGTAAATGGACTAAATGCCCCAATCAAAAGACACGGGGTGTCAGAATGGATAAAAAAACAAAACCCATCTATATGCTGCCTACAAGAAACTCATTTTAGACCTGAAGACACCTCCAGATTGAAAGTGAGGGGGTGGAAAACAATTTACCATGCTAATGGACATCAGAAGAAAGCTGGGGTGGCAATCCTCATATCAGATCAATTAGATTTTAAGCCAAAGACTATAATAAAAGTTGAGGAATGACACTATATCATACTCAAAGGGTCTGTCCAACAAGAAGATCTAACAATTTTAAATATATATGCCCCTAACGTGGGAGCAGCCAACTATATAAACCAATTAATAACAAAATCAAAGGAACACATTGACAAGAATACAATAATAGTTGGAGACTTTAACACTCCCCTCAGTGAAATGGACAGATCATCCAAGCAAAAGATCAACAAGGAAATAAAGGCCCTAAATGACACCCTGGACCAGATGGACATCACAGATATATTCAGAACATTCCACCCCAAAGCAACAGAATACACATTCTTCTCTAGTGCCCATGGAACATTCTCCATAATAGATCACATCTTGGGTCATAAATCAGGTCTCAACCACTATCAACAGATTGGGATCATTCCCTGCATATTTTCAGACCACAATGCTCTGAAACTAGAACTCAATAACAAGAGGAAATTTAGAAAGAACCCAAATACATGGAGACTAAACAGCATCATTCTAAAGAATGAATGGATCAACTAAGAGATTAAAGAAGAATTGAAAAAATTTATGGAAACAAATGATAATGAAAACACATTGGTTCAAAATCTGTGGGACACAGCAAAGGCAGTCCTGGGAGGAAAATGTATAGTGATACAAGCCTTTCTCAAGAAACGAGAAAAGTCTCAAATACACAATCTAACCCTACACCTAAAGAAGCTGGAGAAAGAACAACAAAGAAAGCCTAAACCCAGTAGGAAAAGGGAAATCATAAAGATCAGAGCAGAAATCAATGAAATAGAAACTAAAAAAAAACCAATAGAACAAATCAATGAAACTAGGAGCTGGTTCTTTGAAAGAATTAATAAGATTGATAATCCCCTGGCCAGACTTATCAAAAAGAAAAGAGAAAGGACCCAAATAAATAAAATCATGAATGAAAGAGAAGAGATCACAACCAACACCAAAGAAATACAAACAATTATTAGAACATACTATGAACAACGCTACACTGACAAAATCGACAATGTGGAAGAAATGGATACATTCCTAGAGACATATAAACTACTACAATTGAACTAGGAAGAAATAGAAAACCTGAACAGACCCATACCAGTAAGGAGATTGAAACAGTCATCAAAAATTTCCAAACAAACAAAAGCCCAGGACCAGACGGCTTCCCAGGAGAATTCTACCAAACATTTAAAGAAGAATTAATTCCTATTCTCCTGAAACTGTTCCAAAAAATAGAAATGGAAGGAAAACGTCCAAACACCTTTTATGAGGCCAGCATCACCTTGATCCCAAAACCAGACAAGGATCCCATCAAAAAAGAATATTATAGACCAATATTCTTGATGAACACAGATGCAAAAATTCTCACCAAAATACTAGCCAATAGGATCCAACAGTACATTAAACACATATTCACCACGACCAAGTGGGATTTATTCCAGGGCTACAAGTTTGGTTCAACATCTGCAAGTCAATCAATGTGATACAATACATTAATAAAAGAAAGAACAAGAACCATATGATCCTCTCAATAGATGCTGAAAAAGCATTTGACAAAGTACAGCATGCCTTCCTGATTAAAACTCTTCAAAGTGTAGGGATAGAGGGCACATACCTCAATATTATCAAAGCCATCTATGAAAAACCCACCACAAATATCATTCTCAATGGAGAAAAACTGAAAACTTTTCTGCTAAGGTCAGGAACACGGCAGGGATGTCCGTTATCTCCACTGCTATTCAGCATAGTACTAGAAGTATTAGCCTCAGCAATCAGACAACAAAAAGAAATTAAAGGCATCCAAATCATCAAAGAAGAAGTCAAACTATCACTCTTTGCAGATGATATGATACTATATGTGGAAAACCCAAAAGGCTCCACTCCAAAACTGCAAGAATTTGTACAGGAATTCAGTAAAGTGTCAGGATATAAAATCAATGCACAGAAATCAGTTGCATTTCTTTACACCAAAAGCAAGACAGAAGAAAGAGAAATTAAGGAGTCAATCCCATTTTTTGGGAAGACAGAAATTGAGGAAGACACAAAGAAATGGAAAAATGTTCCATGCTCCTAGATTGGAAGAACAAATATTGTGAAAATGTCTATGCTACCTAAAGCTATCTACACATATAATGCAATCCCTATCAAAATCCCATCCATTTTCTTCAAAGAAATGGAACAAATAATCCTAAAATTTATATGGAACCAGAAAAGACCTCGAATAGCCAAAGGACTATTGAAAAAGAAAGCCAAAGTTGGTGGCATCACAATTCCCGACTTCAAGCTCTATTACAAAGCTGTCATCATCAAGACAGTATGGTACTGACACAAAAACAGACACATAGATCAATGGAACAGAATAGAGAGCCCAGAAATAGACCCTCAACTCTATGGTCAACTAATCTTCCACAAAGCAGGGAAGAATGTCCAGTGGAAAAAAGACAGCCTCTTCAACAAATGGTATTGGGAAAATTGTACAGCCACATGCAGAAAAATGAAATTGGACCACTTCCTTACACCACACATGATAATAGACTCAAAATGGGTGAAGGACCTCAATATGAGAAAGGAATCCATCAAAATCCTTGAGGAGAACACAGGCAGCAACCTCTTCAACCTCAGCCGTGGCAACTTCTTCCTAGGAACATCACCAAAGACACGAAGCAAGGGCAAAAATGAACTATTGGGACTTCATCAAGATCAAAAGCTTTCGCACAGCAAAGGAAACAGTTAACAAAACCAAAAGACAACTGACAGGATGGGAGAAGATATTTGCAAACGGCTTATCAGATAAAGGGCTAGTAACCAAAATCTATAGAAAGCTCAGCAAACTCAACACCCATAGACCAAATAATTCAATCAAGAAATGGGCAGAAGACATCAATAGACATTTCTGCAAAGAAGACATCCAGATGGCCAACAGACACATTAAAAAATGTTCTACATCACTGGGCATCAGGGAAATACAAATTGAAACCACAATGAGATACCACTTCCCACCAGTTAGAATGGCTAAAATGAACAAGTCAGGAAATGACAGATGCTGGCGAGGATGCAGAAAAAGGGGAACCCTCCTACACTGTTGGTGGGAATGCAAACTGGTGCAACCACTCTGGAAAAC
Organism: Taxidea taxus jeffersonii; assembly: GCA_003697995.1. Classification (NCBI taxonomy): domain Eukaryota; kingdom Metazoa; phylum Chordata; class Mammalia; order Carnivora; family Mustelidae; genus Taxidea; species Taxidea taxus. Next base: position 12,584 of record ML093448.1, on the reverse strand, counting down.
AGCATGGAGATTCCTCAAAAAGTTGAAAATAGAACTACCCCATGACCCAGAAGTTGCACTACTGGGTATTTACCCTAAAGATACAAAAGTAGTGATCCTGAGGAGCACATGCCCCCAAATGTTTATAGCAGCAATTTCCACAATAGCCAAACTATGGAAAGAACCTAGATGCCCATCAACAGATGAATGGATAAAGAAGAAATAGTATATATATATATATATATATATATATATATATATATATATATATACATACATACAATGGAATACTATGCAGACATCAAAAGAAATGAAATCTTGCCATTGGCGATGACGTGGATAGAACTAAAGGGTATTATGCTTATTGAAATAAGTCAATCAGAGGAAGGTAACTATCATATGATCTCCTTGATATGAGGAAGTGGAGATGCAATGTGGGGGTTTGGGGGTAGGAAAAGAATAAATGAAAGAGGATGGGGTCGGGAGGGAGACAAACCATAAGAGACTCTTAATCTCACAAAATAAACTGAGGATTGTTGGGGGGAGGGGGTTCAGGAGAGGGTGGCAGGGTTATGGACATTGGGGAGGGTATGTGCTATGGTGAATGCTGTGAAATGTGTAAACGTGGTGATTCACAGACCTGTACCCCTGGGGATAAAAACATAAATAAATAAATACATAAATACATAAATATATATATATATATATATATATATATATATATGCTAACAAAAATAAAATTAACGTAGGGTCTCCCACGTTTCTCTACTGTAAAGTTTCCATTTGGGGGTTGGAGCGGAAGAGGTAGACTTCTTAAGCCAGCCATCACTGTCCTGTCATGTGGAAGGTATATGGAAGCCTATGAGGGTTGACAGGAGGTGGTGCATGGGAAGAGTGCTGAGGATTGTTAGGGCAGTGAAAATACTCTGTATGATATCATAGTAGTGGATACATATCATTATACATTTGTCCAGACCCACAGAACGTACAAAATCAAGAGTGAACATGATGTAAATTATGGACTTTGGCTGATTATGATGTGCCCATATAGGTTCCTCAGTTATACTGCATGTATCTGCAGGGGACGTTGAGAATGAAAGAGGCCATGCACGTGTGTGGAGGCAGGGCTTATTTGGAAAATCTTTGTACTTTCCCCTAAATTTTGCTGTGAACCTTAAACTGCTTAAAATAAAGTCTTAAAAAACCTAAAAAAAATTAAGACAGAATTACATGAAAATGATCATTAATGTGCATTTTTATTTTGTTCTGTAACCATATTTTTTAGAAGATTAACTAGAGAGTTCAAAAAAACATTGTTTGAAATCAGCCATTAACTCTTCTACCCATGGGGGCAATTTCACACATGAAAAATTAGGTATCGTTTGATTATTGTGATGGTTCTATCAAGTTAAATTTTGAAAAGCTTTTAAATCCTATTTCTGTCAATCCAAAATAATGTTTCTCAGTGTTATATTTGAGTGATGGGAAGATAGATTTAGCATTTTTGGATGTCTTAGTTCATATCCATAAAAGTTCATTTAGTTGAATGTTTCTAAGTGGAGTTGTTCCAATGTTAATATCACACAAGTCCATGTACTTTCACATGGCTTAATACTCAGAGACTAACATGCAAGATGTTTGTTCCAAAATGACCACTGTTCTACTTTCTAGATATTTATTGAGAATGAAGCTACCTGTAGTATGTGGGTTGCTATAACAAAATATGACAGACTAGATTGTTTAGAAATAACAAATTTATTCTTGTAGTTCTGGATCCTTGAATTCAATATTAGGGTGCCTACATGGTCAAGTGAGGGCCCTCTTCCTTGCCACAGACTTTGGGTTGCATCCTCACCTGGAGGGAAGGGGCTGGGAGCCTTGTGGGATCATTTATAAGAGCACTTCCATTCATGAAGACACCACTCTTATAACCTAATTATTTCCCATGGCCCCACCTACTAGTACCATCACCTTTGGAGATTAGGATTTCAACACGATTTTAGGGAGGACACAAGCATTCAGGCCACTCATCAGCATGGGAACCTACCAGAGTTTGCAACCAAGAGAAGATTGAGAATAATGACCAGCAAGCTATAATCCAGAAATTCCTTGAAATGGGTTTTTATCCCAGAATTTAATAGTGATTATGGAAAAAGTAAAGATATCAGCACCACGCTCTAACCAACTGAGCTAACCGGCCAACCACTGGAAAAAGTAAAGATACATTCTGCCCTTCATTCTTGACACTCCAATTTTAAGATATTAAACATTCTTCAGAAATGGCAAAAGCATATATAGGAAGACATTTTATAGGTTAGGTGCTGGAGGACAGAGATAAACCTGCCCTCACAGAGTTACAGGGCCTGTCCTTACTAATGCATGAAGTCATGTTGATTGCAATGACTCTATCATGTGACCTTAATCTAATGATTTTAATCATTTTAATGGGATAGAACAAATGATTCCTAAGCCATCATTTGATCTCCAAATTAGTTGAGGTGGCCTCAACACTTCCATGTAGTTCTAAAAAATTCCCCAATATAGTCAAAACTTCCTTTGTATCTCCTTTAATAACTATCTTCCCAAGAAATTAACTGGAGGAATAAGCTTTGTATCAAAATTTCTGGATGCAGATATTAACCCCTCAGTCCACTGACTGAAGGATATCTGGAAGTTATCAGATTTTGAGTATTAGCTATGCATGAAATGTGAATTATATGACCTGGTTCCATAAATATTTGCAAAGAAAAGTGAATATATATGAGGTCTTATCAGTATTTGGTCTTTGTTTTTGGAAAAAGGAAAATTAATGTTTAGCCCCAGGATATTCTTCTATATCATTCTATCTTATGATTTTTTTTTCACTTTGTTGGGATTTTGATGCAATTCCATATTAAAAACTGGAACTATGGGACACCTGGGTGGCTCAGTTGGTTAAGCAACTGCCTTTGGCTCAGGTCATGATCCTGGAGTCCCATGATAGAGTCCTGCATTGGGCTCCCTGCTCATCTGGGAATCTGCTTCTCCCTCTGACTTCTCCCCTCTCATGCTCTTCCTCTCATTCTCTCTCTCTGTCTCAAATAAATAAAATCTTGAATTAAAAAAAAAAGACTGCAAGTATGATATTGAAGTGAGAGAGTCAGGTTCTTGTCTCAGAGTCAAAGAATGAATTTCCTGAACAAAAGAGTGAGTAAAGAGATAGTTTTATTACACAAACATACAGAAAAAGCTCTCAGGATGTAAGTTCCTTGGTTAGCCTTCAATAAAAGACAACCCTAAAAACCCTCAGTTTTTACTTTCCCAGGGATTATACCTCTTAGTGTCTCAATCGGGCTTTGTTACAAGCTCATACAATTTAACCCATGGCAGCTGGAGCCCTCCTAGGTTTACAAAATGGCATATTATGGTCTCTAACTGACTGTTCTACTCTCCCAACTTGGAGAGGTCTTCCAGTTTTCTAGCCTGAGCCTCTGGTCTGCATCAGTGACCAGCTGACTGCCCACAATAGACACTAGCCCACTGCAGGAACCCTTCTCTGCTGCAAAGCCCTCTGTGCAGTTCCTCAAATAAGCACATTAGGCAAGCTGGCATTTTTGAGGCATCCCCATACTTCCATAGCAGTCCACAAGCATCTGACAGAGGTTAGATGGCCAACTTAGGATTCCTTCCACAGATGTCTCTTCCCAAGACCCTTTTCTTTGGTCTCCTGCCTGGCTTGCCAATCATTAGTTTGTGACTTCAGGAGATCCCCTGGTGACCCCAGTGCACAGAGGGCAGGGAGAGCTCAAAGAAAGAAGCAGACCATGCCACACTGGTAGGTGGAAGGTTTAATATGCAAGTGAACTTCTACAGGAGGTTTGTCTCAAGTGACACAAAACGAGTAGATCTCTACATCTGCCTGCCAGAATCTTAACATTTTATAGAAAGGCCTAAATGGGATTCAGTCCATTAAGGTGGTTTCAGCAACAACGGACTCTCTCAAAGCCATGTTCTTGACTCAGTTCCAGCTGTGGGAATGGCAGGTAGAATATATATTCCAAGGACAGAGAGGTGGGGGAGGAGCCTGAGTTATCGGGTCCTTCCTCCGAGTCAACCAGGAGTCACATTCTCTCAATGACCCCCCTCCAGCATTTATCCAGAAATAGAGCCAAAATGGAAACATTTTTATCCCTTGTAAACACTATTCCAAATACCTCTTTAACTTACAGATGCATCAGTAGAATAAGCTGATACAAATGATTACACAGATTGGATTCTATATCCTACTACTTGTTCTTATTTTCAGGATATTTAATGGAATAAAATGAACCAGAAATGATGTGATAGGGTAAGTAAACTTTAATACTCTCTCAAGAGAGCTTTTAGTCCAGAAACAGATTTCTAACTTAAGAACAACAAAAACATAAGATGATAAAGATAAATAAGGTAAGATTTTGAGATTTTTTTTTCTTATGGTTTAACTTTAAATGGGTCTCCTCAAATCCCTATTTAATAGAATTATATTTTTACCTCCATTCTCCATACGCATTGATATTTTGGTTATGTTATTAAGCTTATATTGTCAATGCTTTACAACATTATTTTCTTTTTAACTATCATTTACACAAAGTTTGTTCTGTTTTCATTTTTCTGTATTTATAGAGTTCCTGGCATCATTCATTTTTACTAAATCTTCACATTCTTTGGTCTTTTAATTTCTTTCTGGCTTGGCTAGCTTTCATCATTCAGTAAGGTTTAAAAGTAAAACTCATGCATGTTTTATTCCATTACATTTGCAGGAACACATGAGTGGTTTCAGAATTCCAGGCTCCTATTTCTTCCAGAGTTTTGTACTCATTGCCTCATTGCCTTTTGGTATGGAGTCTTGCTGTGAAGAGCCCACCCCAGAGGCATCAACTTTGGCTATTTCTTCTAAGTATATACTAGACTTCCAACTCTTCTTACTGAATATTTTCTATTAAGAATGGTATCTATTACTTTTCAAAAACTTATTTTTTAAATAGCTTTCCCTACCTTTGAGCGGTATATGATGCCATCTATTTTCTCTCTGAGGATAACTGCACATCATTTTCTGAACTTGTCTTCTGTTCCTTCCTTACAGTGCATCTTTTATTATGAGCTTATAATTCATAACGGCATTGTCCGATCTTGTCTGTCTGTTCATATTTAGGAGAGGGGAGCAACAATGCTTGTTGGAGGGGCTATGTGTGGGAGAAGTTTCTAGATGGTTTTAAAATTTAGTAACCATAAATGTTAGTACTTTGGCATTTCAACTCAAGCGTGGAGGTCTGATGCTTACCACCAGCAAATGGAAGTTATGAAGGTGGAATACAATTAGAGTCAGGACAGAGGACGCCCTTCCACTTTGCAGACTGGCATCTACTCTTGTGCTGTTTGAATTGTGTTGTCTAGCTGGAACTTGGAACTCTCCTTATTAAATTCCTCTGGAGCATAAATATCCTATGCGTGGTTCTGCAAAGAATAGGCACTTGACTTCCTGGGACATGGATGAAAAATGGAAGATCTTTCTGCCCCTTAGATGGACTTTCCCACCAAGCACCCTCAGAGGCAGTAGTGCTAGCATCTCCCTCCTAAGCTTTGTTGGTTCTGCAGGGCTCACTCTCTTATAACTGTAGACATCTGCGTTTGTTCTTTCTGATCCACTAAATAAAGATTTTCTCATCAGGGTTTGCCTCTCATAAATTAGAGATTGTCTTTAGCTGCCTCCTTAATGGTGTGCGTGTGTGTGTGTGTGTGTGTGTTTAAGATTTTATTTGAGAGAAAGGGGAGGGGAGAAAACAGACAGGGAGAGTGAGAGGAAGAAGCAAACTCCTCACTGCACAGACAGCCCAATGGGGGGCTGGATCCCAGGACCCTGGGGTCATGACCTGAACCAAAGACAGATGTTTAGCTGACTGAGATAGTGGACACCCGATATCTTAATGTTTTCTATGCTTTTTTTTTTTAAAGATTTTTTATTTATTTATTTGAGAGAGAGAGAGAGAGAGCATGAGAGGGGAGAAGGTCAGAGGGAGAAGCAGACTCCCCATGGAGCTGGGAGCCCGATGTGGGACTCGATCCTGGGACTCCAGGATCATGACCTGAGCCGAAGGCAGTCGCTTAACCAACTGAGCCACCCAGGCGCCCCTCTATGCTTTTTGAGGCCAGAAAGAGCTCCAAAGTTCATTGCCATCTTAAGGTCAGATATTCTTATTTTGTTCTGCTCTTTTCAAACTTACAAACTTGAGAAACACAACTTTGATTTATTATCTTTCCCTTTTGTAATGTGTGGTACGCAGAATTCTAAAATGACCTACAAGATTCCTGCCCCTAGGGTACATATAGGAAATAATCTCCTTTCCTCAAGAGAGGGCAGGGCCTATGAATACGGAAGAGTCACTTCTAAGATTACATTTGGCAAGACTTTTGTAGCATTTTCAAAGAGCTTCTCCTACTGGCTTTGAATAAATAAACGTCCAGTTGTGAGAAGGCAGCCTTTAGGAGCTGAGAATACCCATGGTCAGCAGCTGGCAAGAAAAGAGAACCTCTGTGTTAACAGCTGTAAGGAACTGAGTTCTGCCAACATCTGGCTAAGAACCATGGTGCCACTTGAACCTTGACTGCAGCCTGGTGAAATTCTGGGCAGAGGGTCCAGTTAATCCAGGCCTAGCCTCTTGACCCACAAAAAGAGGCCACTGCATTTGTGGCCATTTGTTATACAGGAATAGAAAAGGAATATACATATTTTTTTTTTCTTTTCTTTGGTGCTATAGCTCACAGCAGGATGTATCGAGCTCTGTGGCTTATTCATGTGACTTTCATCTCTGTAATGGTTCAATTCCATTTTTGTTTTCAAACTTAGTATTTACTTCTTCAATAGTCTGATACATGTATTTTTTTTCCAATTTAAATTGGTGTAAAGGTATCTTTCATTTCTTCACAGCCATGAGGAAGTTTTTGCTGACTTTTCCTTTATTTCCCAGATTATTTCCATTTGGAATATGTATTCTTCCTTAGTCTATTGATTATGTTCCTTCCTCATCATTGCTACCACCGCCAATCAGCCCTTTCCCTGCCCCCCACCCTCCCTACCCCCAGTATTTCAGAGCGTGTCTTAGGCAAACATCTGAAAAGAAATCCTCTCTTTAAGTGGAGTCAACTATTTAAATAAAAATAATATCTGAAGGGGTAGTGAAGGGAGTTGGGGAAATCCAGAGCTGCCTTTCAGTTTTGTTTTCATCAGTACGAAACAATCTTGTCAAACATTATTCTCTCCCTTGAAGGTATGTCTTATCTAAATTTTAATACATTCAATTGTTTAATGCATCCTCTATCCAACCAAAAATATTTGTTGCTGTGGAATAAAGTACCATGAACTTACTATTTTTACTCTTCAGATACTTTTATTCTCCCTATCTGAAGGTCTCCAGTACTTGATTTTTAAGTACTGCATTTACAGTACTTAAAAATAATGCTCTATTTGTGGATTTGGTTTCTAAGTCACTTGTCTTTGGTTATCCACCTATAAGGAGGCAAACTTTTGAAGTGGTTGAGGATTTCATACAAAAAATTCTGAAGGGCAAACTTTATCTTATTTTCTTGGGGGCACTGATTCATCCTTTTAGCTGATCTCTGAAGAAATCCATTAAAAAAAATCCTTGTTATTATTTTTACCCACAGCAGCATAATTTAAATTCTAGTTATATAGGCTTGTAAAACAAATCTGTATAACCACAACGGGAAATGATCTTCCCAGTGGTATAGCTAAACTAATAAAGCAATTATAGCAGGGATGAGCAATTAGAGCCCAAGCCATGTAGACTCAATTCACACGTATAAAACCAAGAAGGAAAGGAATGTGGACTGTAGTAAGATCAGAGAAATATGAGGGTGCTAGGACTCATGCTTCCATATTCTACTGCCCACTTTCCCAGGAGCCCACCATGGAAATGCCTTCTCTCGAACTCATTGTGATCAAAGATGCAATGATATTTTATGCAAAAACTGTTATTTTGAAAGGCAACAAAAAAAGTTCTGGGACAGAGGGAATATTTGCTTCAACAATATTTACAAATGATTTATAGATTTATTTACATAAAGTTTAATCAGTGAATATTTTATGTTGCTTTAGCTACACTACTTTAGCTTACATACTAAGTCAAACACCAAAGTTTAATCCATTTAACAACTTTCAATAAACATTGATTTAAGGACTTGTGTGTTTCAGGGACAGTATTAGTTGCTAGAGATACCAAAGGAACAAATCCCTGTCCCTGCCTGAAAAGTACATGGTCTTTAGAGCTCAAGATAATAGAGCCACAGACTGTTTTAGAATCAATTTATTCATTATTTTATTCAATAATTATTTTGTGCCTACTACGTGCAAGTTACTGTCTATAGTCTGGTACATGCTCAAATTCTATGCATATATGTTTCACATTCATTTTTAAAATAAACTTACATTTTTTTTGCAACATCATGTAAGGCTTATTTGCACTATTACTCTTTGAGGTCATCACTAGCATCTGTACTTTGTTTGTTATTCCCTCATACAATTTTTTTGTAACATCTTGGCATCTTTCTGAAAGCTAACTCTACACATGGGTACTACTTATTCTTTTTTTTTAATATTTTATTTATTTATTTGATAGAGATCACAAGTAGGCAGAGAGGCAGGCAGAGAGAGAGGAGGAAGCAGGCTGTCCACAGAGCAGAGAGCCCGATGCGGGGCTCGATCCCAAGACCCTGGGATCATGACCTGAGCCGAAGGCAGCGGCTTTAACCCACTGAGCCACCCAGGCGCCCCAAATTCTTTAAGACACTGCTCAGTAGCCACTCTTCCTCCCACCATTATACCTATATACATATATACCTTTCCATTGGGAGTAATCTGCCCTTCCAAATTTTCATAGCACTGTCTCTGTCTCTACAAGTTTGCCTTGTATTGGAGTGTGTTGTGTATGGGCTACAGCTGCCCTTATCATCAGCAATAAGACCATGTTGACATCTGACCAAGGACTGAGACCTTGTGTTTCTCTACAGAAAGACTCATATGTGATTTTTTTTCATGTTCCTTGAATGGGGACCGGTTTCTCATACATATTAGAACTCCTACAAAAATTCTTTTTGTACATATATTTTGTGTAGAGTTGAATCTTAAGTTGAATTTATAATGCCTTTTAAAATCTCTGACCTATAGATCATATATTCCTTATATATTCCTTATATACTTAATGATGAAGTTGAAGTGAATGAATTAAAAATGATTATCCACCCAAACTGGCCCTCAGTTCTTTTTGGAAAATATTTGATTAGTAGACAATGAGACTTACCTAATATGACATTTCTGAACCTCAAAAATCATGAGGGTGCTTAGTCATTATAATGTCATTATATATTGCCACAATCCTCTCTTCTTCTAGTCTGGTGTTGAACTCCTCTAGTGTAGTTTCCAGCACAGTTATTGCGTTCTACGGCCCGGTGACTTCTTTGGTACTTTCTTACATTATCCATCTCTTTGTGATGTTCTCACTATATTCACTTATTCTTCTCCCCAGTTTGGTGAGCATCTTTGTGACTATTACTTTGAAATCCAGTAGAGAAATTTCTGATCTCTGTCTCATTAAGAATCCACACTCCCTGCCCCCCAAGGTTTTATATTGTTCTTTCATTGGTAACCTATTCTTTTGTCTTTTCATTTTGTTTGACTCCTGATTTTGGTCTCCATGTGGTAGATGAAACAAGCACCTGTCCGCAGGATGCTGTTCTAGCAGGCTCCAAGGTGCATGTGTGAAATTTGATGCCTGTCTCTCAGGCTGACACCTTAATATAAGCAGGTATACCTTTTCCACTTTAACTCTGGCTACTATTGGCTGCCTCTGAGCCCGGCCGTGGGGCAGGTGAGTCTGCATGTACACTCATATAAGAGCCATTTCTCAGATCACTATAGTCTTGTTGGCCTCAGGACATGAGCCCTATTTGTTTTCAAAATTATATGTTTTGAAGGCTTGAATCTTAGGTTCAGGCCTTAAAAGTTGGGGTGCCCAATGTAAATTCTGAACCTTTAGCTTCTCAAAGAGCAGCTCTGGATTTTGAGTTCCCTCCTAGTTGTGGGTTGCTGCCCTGAGGATTGGGCTTTATCCCAACCTCTTACACCTGCTTCGATGTGGTTTTCTCCTTGTCTAATATGTAGTCATCATTGAGCCAGTCTTTAGGTTTTTATGTTTTTTAGGTTGATTTTGTTTCTTTGTGCTTTATTAAGAGGAAATTGTTCCATATATAGCTGTAGCTATAGATTCACAGTATCCAGAGGAGGAGGAGAAAGGTTCAGGATATTTTGACATCACCATCTTGAACAGTTCTCCAGGAAAAAAGGAAAACCCAAACCAAACCAAGCCATTATACAATACTATAAAAATCTACAATATTGTTAGCTTGGAAAATTTATGAGTGGTTTCATAATTTTGAAGTGAATGTATAATTAACTTCTATATTACTGTATTATTTATAGAGTTCTCACCTACAATATTACTTAGCATTAATATAGTACATTCAAACAAGCCTAAAACCCATGCTAATATTCTTTCTCTGCGTGCTTTAATATAAACCATCAGATGGGAAAAGGTTAATTTTAAAACATAGTCCTAGAACATTAGAAATAGATCTTGGAGACCAGTCTGTGCAGTATATTTGCCTGCAGCTACTGAAGAAAACAGTGGCTCAGGGAGTTACCCAGTGAAATCAAGTGGCGAAGTAACAGACATCTTACCATAGCCCACTGAGCTCTTGGTTCATAGTTTGCTGTTAGTTCTAAAATATCATTATGGAATATAAAACTGTGGACATTTAATGCCTACCTAACCATTCTAGACTTTCTCAATCTTATTATGACATTTCTTTTTAAATTCAAAGATTTTATGTGCCATAATGATGTTTTGGAACTAACAGTGAGCCTGGTGGCGGGTATTATGGAGGGCACTTATTGCTTGGAACACTGGGTGTGGTGCATAAATGAATTCTGAAACACTGACAAGAAATAAGATAAAATGGAAAAAAAAGATACAGGATACCTTTAAAAATTTAAAGTAAATATTGGGAAGAAATCAATGTAATGGAATTTTAGAAACACTTATAACACATTTATATAATTGAACACATGCTATAAAAGGAAAGTTGGACTCACATATTTTCTTATCCCAGGAAACAGGGGGGACAAAGCTGTTTATTTTCATAAAAAGATATTTTAATTTAAAAAATTAAATTAACATATAATGTATTATTAGCCCCAGGGGTACAGGTCTGTGAATCGCCAGGTTTACACACTTCATAGCACATACCTTCTCCAATGTCCATAACCACCCCACCCTCTCCCTACCACCCTACCCCCAGCAACCCTCAGTTTGTTTTGTGAGATTAAGAGTCTCTTATGGTTTGTCTTCCTCCTGATCCCATCAAGACAATTATCATATGATCTCCCTGATATGAGGAAGTTGAGAGGCAACATGGGGGGTTGGGGAGGTAGGAAAAGAATAAATATTTTCATAAAAAGATATTTTAAAAGCATTGAGTGTGATTCTTTTTTATAAAACGATACCGTTCATCCTACAGAATTTTCCCCAGTAAAGATGATCAATCCCAGAATTATGGAAGGCTCCCCCATCTACAGCCCAATCATTCCTTTACTCTAATTAATTTCCTCTAATTAGTAAATTCTAATTTACTCAAAAGAAACAAACAAAAAATCAAAACAAAAACAACAACAACAAAACAATAAGATACAACTTCAAAGTTGAAATCAGCTTTGTTGTTACACCATTTTTTTAAATGAAATAACGTTTCTTCTACCAAATTTTCAGTGCAAATGTCTCAAATATATTTGAGATCTAGATTTTTCACAAAAGAGATTTTTAAGGTTTCCAAACATTTTTCAATATATTCCTTTAAACTGTAAATTACATAATTTACTCTGAAACTGGGAAAATTAATGCTGTGGAAAGTCTCTTCCTTTTTCTTAGTTTTGATATCACACAGAATGCAAATGTTATCCTTAATTGATATAAGATTATTATTTAGGATTATTTATCATATAAACCCCAACTTTTAAAATAATTTGATATGTTCTCATTTTATATAATCTATGACATATAAATTTTACTGTGCAGAAAAATCTCCACTTTCTGATATTTTCTTGATATTTTACACAAATGCCTTTTAATCTGAGATGTTTACATGGCATCACTGCATGACATATACTAGACATTGATCACAGTAAAGAGTCTGCAGTTCACTCTTTACAATACAGGAAGATAGACTCAATTTTTCTTAATTATTTTTTGCCACTCTCTCCAACTAACTGAATACAAGCCAAGAAAAAAAGAACAAATGAGAAATTATGACAGTGCATTCTGCTCAATTTCTAGAGCAATAAAACATGATCATATTTGTTTATTAATAATGTTAAGATCCTTTTATGTGCTAGTCAGTATAATAGAATATAATCAAGAAAACAGACATGGTCTTTACATTCTCAAAAATTCAATCATTCTTCCACAAAATGTATATATGTAAATAATCTGTATGTGTAATATTAATTCTTTGTGGTGTTA
>ML093447.1:22016-43800 GCA_003697995.1 Taxidea taxus jeffersonii | reverse complement strand
TATCATATCATCTGCAAAGAGCGATAGTTTGACTTCTTCTTTGCCGATTTGGATGCCTTTAATTTCTTTTTGTTGTCTGATTGCTGAGGCTAGGACTTCTAGTACTATGTTGAATAGCAGTGGTGATAACGGACATCCCTGCCGTGTTCCTGACCTTAGCGGAAAAGCTCTCAGTTTTTCTCCATTGAGAATGATATTTGCGGTGGGTTTTTCATAGATGACTTTGATAATATTGAAGTATGTGCCCTCTACCCCTACACTTTGAAGAGTTTTGATCAGGAAGGGATGCTGTACTTTGTCAAAAGCTTTTTCAGCATCTATTGAGAGTATCATATGGTTCTTGTTCTTTCTTTTGTTAATGTATTGTATCACATTGGTTGATTTGCGGATGTTGAACCAACCTTGCTGCCCTGGAATAAATCCCACTTGGTTGTGGTGAATAATCCTTTTAATGTCCTGTTGGATCCCACTGGCTAGTATTTTGGTGAGAATTTTCGCATCTGTGTTCATCAAGGATATTGGTCTGTAATTCTCTTTTTTGATGGGATCCTTGTCTGGTTTGGGGATCAAGGTGATGCTGGCCTCATAAAATGAGTTTAGAAGTTCTCCTTCCATTTCTATTTTTTGGAACAGTTTCAGGAGAATAGGAATTAATTTTTCTTTAAGTGTTTGGTAGAATTCTCCTGGGAAGCCATCTGGCCCTGGGCTTTTGTTTGTTGGGAGATTTTAGATGACTGCTTCTGTCTCCTTACTGGTTATGGGTCTGTTCAGGTTTTCTGTTTGTTCCTGGTTCAGTTTTGGCAGTTTATATGTCTCTAGGAAAGCATCCATTTCTTCCAGATTGTCAAATTTGTTGGCATAGAGTTGCTCATAATATGTTCTTAAAATTGTATTTCTTTGGTGTTGGTTGTGATGTCTCCTCTTTCATTCATGATTTTATTAATTTGGGTCCTTTCTCTTTTCTTTTTGATCAGTCTGGCCAGGGATTTATCAATCTTATTAATTCTTTCAAAGAACCAGCTCCTAGTTTCGTTGATTTGTTCTTTTTTGTTGTTGTTGTTGTTTCTGTTTCATTGATTTCTGCTTTGATCTTTATTATTTCTCTCCTGCTGGGTTTAGGCTTTCTTTGTTGTTCTTTCTCGAGCTCCTTTAAGTGTAGGGTTAGGTTGTGTAATTGAGAACTTTCTTGTTTCTTGAGAAATGCTTGTATTGCTATATATTTTCCTCTCAGGACTGCCTTTGCTGTGTCCCACAGATTTTGGACCGTTGTATTTTCATTATCATTTGTTTCCATGATTTTTTTCAATTCTTCTTTAATTTCCTGGTTTACCCATTCATTCTTTAGAAGGATGCTGTTGAGTCTCCATGTATTTGTGCTCTTTCCACATTTCCTCTTGTGATTGAGTTCTAGCTTCAGAGCATTGTGGTCTGAAAATATGCAGGGAATGATCCCAATCTTTTGATACCAGTTGAGACCTGATTTATGACCCAGGATGTGATCTATTCTGGAGAATGTTCCATGGGCACTAGAGAAGAATGTGTATTCTGTTGCTTTGGGATGGAATGTTCTGAATATATCTGTGATGTCCATCTGGTCCAGTGTGTCATTTAAGACCTTTATTTCCTTGTTGATCTTTTGCTTGGATGATCTGTCCATTTCAGTGAGGGGCATGTTAAAGTCCCCTACTATTATTATATTCTTGTCAATGTGTTTCTTTGATTTTGTTATTAATTGGTTTATATAGTTGGCTGCTCCCATGTTAGGGGCATAGATATTTAAAATTGTTAGATCTTCTTGTTTTGTTTTGTTTTTTTGTTTTGTTTTGTTTTTGTTAGATCTTGTTGGACAGACCCTTTGAGTATGATATAGTGTCCTCCTCATCTCTTATTATAGTCTTTGGCTTAAAATCTAATTGATCTGATGTAAGGATTGCCACCCCAGCTTTCTTCTGATGTCCATTAGCATGGTAAATTGTTTTCCACCCCTTCACTTTCAATCTGGAGGTGTCTTTGGGTCTAAAATGAGTTTCTTATAGGCAGCACGTTGATGGGTTTTTTAGTCGATTTACATTCAGGGTAACTATTGAGAGATATGAATTTAGTGCCATTGTATTGCCTGTAGTGTGTAAATTGTCTCTGTTCCTTTCTGATCTAATACTTTTAGGGTCTCTCTTTGCTTAGAGGACCCCTTTCAATACTTCCTGTAGAGCTAGTTTGGTGTTTTCAAATTCTTTCAGTTTTTGTTTGTCCTGGAAGCTTTTTGTCTCTCCTTCTATTTTCAATAATAACCTAGCTGGATATAGTATTCTTGGCTGCATGTTTTTCAAGTTTAGTGCTCTGAATATATCATGCCAGTTCTTTCTGGCCTCCCAGGTCTCTGTGGATAAGTCTGCTGCCAATCTAATATTTTTACCATTGTATGTTACAGACTTCTTGTCCCGTGCTGCTTTCAGGATTTTCTCTTTGTCGTTAAGACTTGTAAATTTTACTATTAGATGGCAGGGTGTGGACCGATTCCTATTGATTTTGAGGGGTGTCTCTGCACCTCCTGGATTTTGATGCTTGTTCCCCTTGCTATATTAGGGAAATTCTCTACAGTAATCCTCTCCAGTATACCTTCTGCTCCTCTTTCTCTTTCTTCTTCTTCTGGAATCCCAATTATTCTAATGTTGTTTCGTCTTATGGTATCACTTATCTCTCGAATTCTCCCCTCTTGGTCCAGTAGTTGTTTGTCTCTCTTTTGCTCAGCTTCTTTATTCTCTGTCATTTGACAGAGGGAATGAAAATGGCGGCCTCCCGATCTCTGGTTCGGAGGAGCCAAGAGCGAGGGGCCCCAGTCTTCAGTGCGCCTTTTAGAAAGTGGTCAATTTTCTGTTTCTAGAATTGTTGTTTCTCTTCTCTTCAATCTCCTGTTGGATTCGTAGGTGTTTGGAATGGTTTGATAGGCTGTTTAGCTGATCTCCTGCTGCCTGATGTCGTCTCAGCCTGCTACTTCTCCGCCATCTTCTTATTTTTGTTTTAACAGAAGGAAACAACAAATCTGTAACACAGATTGCTGCATACCTGGATATGTTATGCAAAAGGTTAGCAACCTCCGGTATGTATGGACTCAGCAGAAATGCTGTCATTTTTAAACTTCTGATTACCTGCAGTCTTCATCTCTGCTGCAAAAAGTTCATTAAGGAAATCTACACCAGACAGCATCTTCAAAGGGGCATCAGGACACTGGTGTTGATTCTGCCTTACCACACTTCCAAAAAGGCATTAAAAGGGAAGAAAACAAATAACCCCTGATTATCAGGATCATCTTGGTGTCCTTAGTCTCACAGAAAATGTTTCTTAAGACACAAGACTGACTGGCTCATCTTCAATTCCTAAAGTGAAATCGGCAACTGTATTTGCAAGAGAGACAGGTTATCAGGGAGGGAGAGAGCGCTTGAACTTGGCTGAATGCATCCCAACATATGGTCCACTAAACCTGAATAAACTTAGGCAAGTTACAAACCTTCTGAGTCTTGTTTTTTCATCTTTAAAGCAGTGCTCATAGTACTTATCACATAGGAATCTTGTGGGGATCAAATTAAAATATTCATATAAAACAGTGAGCCTCAGATATGTGCATATAATACATCATAAGAATAACTATGAACTCTTAGTAATTTAAAAATGACTAATATTCTATAAATGCTTCATAGCTCATAGGACAAAGGGAGCTCTGGGAACACATTTTCTTCAATAGTTTAACCTAGCACTGAATATAGATTTCTATAGAAGTCATGAAAGTATTTTGACAAGTAACCACTGCTGAAAATCCCAAACTAATGACCAAGACTTGTGATAAGACACAGGATTACCTATTTCATAGATGGAAGAACTGAAATCAAAGAAAAAATTTATTCATAAAGACCTTCAACAACCTACAAAGATAATCTTTCTCTTATTATTTAGAATAAGTGAAGCAAACACTTCAAGAAAATAAATATTGTATCTGTCTATTTTACTTAGGTCATTTTCTAGTTTTCTGCAGGTTTTTTAAAAAATTGTAATATATGTCAGATCTATCTTTGCTAGAGAAATAGTCATCACATATATAAATTGAACTTCTTTATCTGTGGTCCCTGACATTTTCTTCCATATAATCCTTATTCATTTCAGATATCAGGGATTATTGCTCAGTATTACAGACTTGTGGGACAGTGAGGCAAGAAATGGAGGTTCTTCTCCTGATCTGCCTCTCCCTGATTATGGGACATAAGAAAAAGTTCCTCACATCTGTTTGGTATCTATTTCCTCTTAAGAAAGTAAGGAATTGTAATTTTCATGGATCTGTCCACTTGCAAATAACTAATATTTTTTAATCAATTGATATTCTAACTCATTTCCCAATTTATCAAAATTATCAAATTTTCCATCATTTTCTTATACTCATTATTATCTTTATTATATTGTATATATATTATTCTCTTTATATTTTCCAGACCTTTTTTTTTAATCATTGTTTTTCTGTCCAAATAAGAGTACACAACATTCCACAATTTCTCCTAGCCTCCTGATGTGACACCTAAAGAGTCCCATGTTTGAAACCAGAATTTCAAAGAGCATTCTCATTTTTCATTTTTTACTACAACAGACCTTTTAAGGATGTTTTGTAAACTATTAAAGTGCCAAATTGTTCCATGAATTAGAAGCCTAAAATGTATAAAAGAAATCGTTATGAAGAAGATATATTTCTAGATTATTCATGCAAGACAAGCAAACAAACAATTACCTTAGGAAACAAATGAAAAAGGATGGATGATTCTGTAGTTGCTCAAAGAGATGACTTAGGCGCAAGCATTCCAAAATAATAAAGGTAAGAATAAAGAAAAGATGGAGAAGGGAAAAAAAAAAAAAGAACTCACATTTTTAGTATCCGCCAATTCCAATTAATAGAGAAAGGGATATCTTGTCTTCTTGAGTTCATGACAACAAATGAAAAAAAAAAAAAAAATCTCCAAAATCAAAAGATAATAATCTCTAGGGACAAAAAAAGTAAAAGTAATGATAAGAAGTCTTATACTTTGTAGATAGTTTTCAAATTATATTTAAAATGTAATGAATCACTGAATTCTACTCCTGAAATTAATATTACACTAAATGTAAAGTAGCTGGAATATAAATAAAAACTTAAAACTACCAAAAAGAAAAAAATAATAAAAGAAAATAAATATGTCTTAAAAACTAACTATGAATACTCAAATAAGAATGAGAAGTATATCACAAAACTGGTAGGAAAATCTCAACTGAATCTGGCCCTTTCTGTCTTTTCCTTTTTTCCCTTTTGGTGCAATAATGAGCTTCAAGGTCTACTTCCCTAAATGTATGGGGTTGGGGGTCTCCCAGAGAAGATGCAGGGGAACAGTCAGGAAGAGTGTTTAAAGGCACTGGATGCAGGTGAGAATTGTATCTGTCAGTGGGAATCCCTATGAGAATTCCTGGACAAGTCTGGTAAAAATAAACTCTGGTGATTTTAATTTGCATTTGCTTTGGCTTTTCCAATGTGCTTTTGAAAATGTTTTTTTTTTTTTCAAGATTGTTTCAAATATCCAATATATGATGTTAAACATTGAATACAGTTTCCATAGTCAGTGATAAATTTTTTAAAGTGGCCTCATTCTTCTCTACTCAAGGAATGAACCCTAATGCGTCCATTATATTTATTTTTTTAAGATTTTTTATTTATTTATTTGACAGAGAGAGATCACAAGTAGGCAGAGAGAGAAAGGAGGAAGCAGGCTCCCCGCCGAGTAGAGAGCCCGATGCGGGACTCGACCCCAGGACCCTGAGATCATGACCCGAGCCGAAGGCAGTGGCCCAAACCACTGAGCCACCCAGGCGCCCTGCGTCCATTATATTTATTAAAGGTCTTCCACTGCTTCCACTATCAAGACTAATTATTTATTAATATTGAAGGTGTTCAGCTTTTTCTTGAAATAATTAAGGTCAAACTCAAATGTTCCAATTCCCACAAGGCTTAGCCACATTATATTCCTTTCTGAAACCTAATTCCATGTCCCAAGTTATCCCACTACACTCACAATAACTTATTTCACCAGATCATTTGATTCCCCTTTCATAGACAGCCTGAAGGGTTTTTGTTTGATTGTTTGTTTTGTTTTGGGGGGGTTGTGCGTCTTCTTTAAATATTGGTGTTTTCTCATTTTCTCAATAAATTATTAACTCACTGAAGGGGATCTATTGATTTGCAGACCTTATTTAATAATTTAAATTTTGATCATGGTAAGAGCAATAGCAGTAATTGAAAAGTCATTACAATGTGCTGGTAATTGTGCTAAGGATGTTAAAGGGATTTTTAAAATTCAATGCACATGATGACCCCATGAGATATTTTTAATGTTCCGCAGAGGCACAAAGAGATAATTGACAAAACTAGGCAGCTAGTAACTAGGATAGTAGAATTTGACGTTGCTAATATGCTTTACTGACCCTACAATGACTTGTGACCAGTACTCTACACTTTATACAGAGTAAGGCCTTAACAAGTGTATCTGAATTTGTATTAAAATAATAAAATAATGTACTGAATAGTTCAAAATCACAGTTAAATTTTTGAATTTAGTACTTAGTACTCTAGTACTTCGGATACATACCTTTATTTTCCAACATATACAATCCACTTATAGTAGAACCTCAATTGCACCAACAAAATAAATTTCTAATTTTTATAGTTTCAATTTTAAGATGGCAAACTAACACAAAATTTAAAGGATTTTGTTTTCATTTTTACTGAAATACACTTATGATCCTGTTTTACTGTCTAAACAATTTAATTTCTGTGCTTTTGATGTTAGAAACACTGCAAGGAGGACTGATTATCTTTATGTGTGTACAACACATGTGTGCATGTGAATGGACACAGAAGATGGCAGAGGGATGCACCATAGCAACAGTATCAAAATCTAATTAGAGGGCACCTGGGTGGCTCAGTGGGTTAAGCTTCTGCCTTCGGCTCAGGTCATGATCTCAGGGTCCTGGGATCGAGCCCCACATCAGGTTCTCTCCTCAGCGGGGAGCCTGCTTCCCCCCCTCTCTCTGCCTGTCTCTCTGACTACTTGTGATCTCTGTCTGTCAAATAAATAAATAAAATCTTAAAAAAATCTAATTAGATATGCAGCTTACACATTTAGTAGAAGAGGCAGCTTTATGTGATATGCATTTGCCAGATGTCCAGGATGATTCATGTTACCACCTCAGACATTGAAGCCAGAGAGTTTGAGTTTAAATCCCACGTGTACGTTTCACAGGTAATGTGGCTTTGGGTAAGACACTTATCTCACTGGAATTTAGATTTTTCTCCTAAAACTATATTGTATCATACTTTAGTAATACATAGTCAATATTATTGTTATTAGTAGTAGTAGTATTGCTATTATTAACTATTATTATTAGAAACTTACTGACACAATTTATGAAGAAACTTGGAAATATCTCCAGGACAAAGCATTCCAATCACAACCTTTAGACTGAAGTCATTGATACTCAAGGACAAAATAAGACAACAGCTCACTGCACAAAATGCTGTGACACTGAAATATAAATTCCACACTCCAAGGTCTCATCCATGACACTGACATGTATGTAGACAATTTGTTATAGCTGAACTGATTGTGTAAGCTACTTGAAGATCATGCATTTAGTTGGATTCAAGGATGAAGTTAATATAAAATGTTACTTATATTTTCTCAATTTCCATATAGATAACATTTGGAAGAGGACACAAAAGTGGCATATTTCATAGGGATAGGACTATCCTCATTTTATAAATATTGACTTATTCATTCTTCAGTTCCTGAATTAAAGCTATGATTTTTAAAACTCCTTTTACACTGTGATAGAAATAATTCCAAAATATCCTTCAGGATTTCCTGCCCTAGCCCCGGGGACAGGAAATATGATAATATAGCACATATTAATGTAGAATTACTTCTCTAAAGGGATTTCAACAATGTATTTAAAGTTACTGGCATGTTGATTTTGAGTTATATGTTTCAATCCTATCTAATCCCACAAGCTCTTTAAAAGAAGAGAATTTTTCCTGACCAGCAACAGAAAAGTAAGTAGGAGAGATCCAAAGTACAGTTAGACTAAAATGCACCACCCCTGGTTTTAAAGATGAGAGGCCACATGCAAAGCCCTCTGGGAGCTGAAAGCTGAACTTCCCCCCTTTCCCCTAACTGGCAGCAAGGAAGTTTCTAAAGACAGGAGACCCCATCTTGAAGCTCCATTTTCCTTTCTAATGAATAAACTCTTGAACTAGGACAGAACACTAATTGTTTTTACAAGCAACTATTCATAAAATCCAAAAGAACAATGATCATTAGGATCATAATACTATTGAAATTCATGAGGACAGAAAAGTTAACTACTCCATACCAGAAATACATTTGTTTGACAGCATCAATAGAATAATCAATTAGATGGTAATTAAAAACAGGGTGCCTGGGTGGCTCAGTGGGTAAGGCCTCAGATTCTTAACTTCACCTCAGGTCATGATCTCAGGGTTGTAAGATCCAGCCCTGTGTTGGGTGTGGAGCATCCTTGGGACTCTCTCCCTACCTCCTTCTCTGACAATCTCCACCTCCCTGAACTCTCTCTCTCTCTTGAGAGAAAGAAAGGAGGAAAGAAAGACAGAAAGAATGAAGAAAGAAAGAAAGAGAGAAAAGAAGTAGTAATCAAGAGCAGTACTATTTGTCAGTACCAAATGAAGTACTTTCTCTCTCTCTCTCCTCATCTTTATCTAAATCATCTGATTACTCCTTTCTTCTCTCTCTTAAAAAACCCTTTACTTTCCCCACATAAGCAGGACACTTTTCTGGTTACACCAAATCCATGATCCCCAAATTGCAATTCTGAGACCCCAAATAGTGGCCTGTGTTCTTTTTCAGTTTCTCCTCTTCTCAATTGAAACATGCATTAGTAGGCAAAATTATTTGAAGTCAGTACATTTTTACATAGGGAATCTCACATATTATTATTTTCATGGCCCACCAAGGTTGCCTTAGCTCCTCCAATGTTTGAATCAAAATGTATCTTCAAGATAGCCTTCTTAAAAACGATATCTGCTTTTTAAAACATTGAAATGGGTTGTGTACATTTACGGTGTACGACATGTTGATCTGATACATTATAATATTGTAGTATGGTTGCCATTACGAAAAATAAGAACTTGCAAGCTGTCTTGAGAACAGTGTAGTATCAGTAATAGAAGTTATACCATTCTGCAATGCAAGTGCAGAAGTGTTCAAGAGCACTTGTCATAAAGATGTTTCTAAGAATGCCAAGAAGCATAAAAATAAAGTATATATATGCCCTATGCTTAACCCTGTTTTCATGTCATTTCAATTCTTTCAGTTGGGCTTATTTTCTCTGAATATTTTATGTGAATATGGACACACGGAGGATTTCCTGATGGGATACTTTTCTGCCTAGAAACTTTGGATCTAATTATTTCAAGCAATTTACATTGGGATCTTCTGAATAAGAATTGAGTTTAAAGCATATTCACTCCTAAACTAGCAAACCAAGGATAATACAGACCTTAAAGATATGCCAATACATAAGATTTTTTAAAAATGGACAATCAGGTCTTTCATACTTTTGGCAACTCTCTCTTACAGTTCTTTCTACAGACCTACCAAAGTGTTCTGTAGGTAAAGCAAACAACTGTTATTCAATGAGTCATCTCCAATGATGTGGTTCTACAGAAAAGGTTGATCAGGATAGTCCTCAACTCCAAACTTCTATTTTACCACACTGAAAACACTCCATCATTAAGTGTTCCCCGAGGTCACACTTGTACATAGTGACCATAGAATCCTACAATTCTCTCATGTATGGCATGTCCTCATAAAGTAAGATTAGACTTTCCTGCTTGGCCATCCTTTGTGACGTGTATCTGGTTAGGTGTTTGGAAGCAATGAAGGGTGTGGGAGGAATCTCGGAAGAAACAAAATATCATTGCCTGACAGCTTGTTCAAATGAGATAATCACAAGGTGTCTAGGCAAGGGAAGACTGTTGTTGCCGTCTTTTAAGGAAGAGTTACTTATGACAAGCTTGCAAGTTCATCTGTGAGTTCATGGTTCTCTTTCTTACCCACACAAATATGTCCACTTTAGATATCAGAGTCCTACTCTTTCCCTATCAAAACACTGACATTTAAAAAAAAAAATTGGTGACGTTGCACATTCCATCACATTGGCAGTTCCACTATCTTTATCACAAAATTCTGAACTGAAATTAGACCATAATCTCTATTGACAACAGACATGGTAACAGCAACCACAGGAACTCCATATCAGAAGCATATCTAGGAGATATTTTGAATATAATGTCTCTGGGGACGTACCTAAATGAGATCCAACATACGCCCCTTTTCATATATGCCTTGTTTTGAAATAGAAGAGGACATCAACTAAAACCCTGCCAACTAAGATCTACTAAAGTGTGACTGTTCCAAGAAGAAAATCATCAAATGCGATCAATGATAAACTGCTTGAGATGGATAAGTTCTGAATCTGAAAAAAATTGATCTATGTATGTCACTAGTGTTCATTGTGGAATTCACAACTTTCCATTCCCACAGAGAGAAATAGATGATTTTTTTTCAAGATAAGAAGTTCTTTTTTCTTTCCTTTTAATTTTTATTTTAAGTAGGCTCCACACCCAACACAGGGTTTAAAATCACAAGTCTGAGATGAAGAGTCATATGCTGTACACACTGAGCCATCCAGGTGCCCCTCAAACCAAGAAGTTCTAATACTCTTGGCACAATAAAGTTAATACAAACTTAGCAATTTTTATATAATTTAGTAATTTATAAATAAAAAGTATGTTCCAAATAAACAAAAATATTCATATTAAATTTTCTATATGGCTAACAGACACATAAAAAATGCTCATCATCATTAGCCATCAGGGATATTCAAATCAAAACAACATTGAAATACCACCTTATACCAGGTAGAATGCCCAAAATCAACAAGACAGTAAACAAGTGTTGGAGAGGATGTGGAGAAAGGGGAACCCTCTTACACTGTTGGTGGGAATGCAAGCTGGTGCATCCACTTTGGAAAACAGTGTGGGGATTCCTTAAGAAATTAAAAATAGAGCTACCCTATGACCTGCAGTTACACTACTGGGTATTTACCCCAAAGATACAGATGTAGTGAAAGGAAGGGTCATCTCTTCCCCAATGTTCATAGTAGCAATGACCACAATCGCCAACTGTGGAAAGAACCAAGATGCCCTTCATCAGATGAGTGGATAAAGAAGAAATGGTCCATATATACAGTGGAGTACTCTGCTTCTCTCAGAAAAGATGAATACCCAAATTTAGTATCAACATGGACGGGAGTGGAAAGATTATGCTGAGTGAAATAAGTCAAGCAGAAAGAGTCAATTATCATATGGTTTCAATTACTTGTGGAGCATAAGGAATAACATGCAGGACATTGGGAGATGGAGAGGAGAAGTGAGTTGGGGATAATCAGAGGTGGTGACAAACCATGAGAGACTACAGACTCTGAGAAACAAACTGAAGGTTTTGGAGGGGAGGGGTGGACCTGGTGGTAATTATTAAGGAGGGCACATATTGCATGGAGCACTCATTGTGGTGCATAAACAATGAATTTTGGAACACTGAAAAAAATTAAATTTTTAAAAGTAAAAGTAATAAAATAGATTGAAATCAGAAAGATTCTTAGGGATAATGTAATTCAATACTGCAATGTTGATCAATGGTGACAAAAGGTTATATCCCTCACCAGTGCATAAATACTGTTTTTATCCAAATATCTTGATCTCTCTCAAGTCACCCTCTTTTCTAGGTTATATTAAAACTCACTAAGATAACCCATATCTGCAATGTGTTTGTTTTAAAGCCTAAAAAGTCCCTGGTGAGTTTTAATATTATCAGTTATCACATTCAAATTCCCTATTTCAACCATTGGCTACTTGTATGCTTTACCTATAGCCCACATGAATATATCTACTTAATTTGGGACATGTAGGCTACAATCATAATAACACAAAAGTATAAATAAATTATTATAATTTGTATGACCCAAGAAAAAACTTAATGCTTCCCCCAAGTTAGAAGTGATCATTGTAGAAGCAAAAAGTTTTTACAAAAAGTATACAAAGAGTGCAAAGAGTATGAGAAACAACCCAAGGTAAAAATATCTCTTCAGAATGGTAAATATTTACACTATGTTCTGCCACTGTTCTAGAAGAATCTAAATAAATATGAGAAGGATTTGAAGTATGACCCCATGAGATAAAAGGGAATTACCTAGCTAATAGATGTCCTTTATAACATGAAGATTTTACAATTATTTGAATCTGGTGCTTTCTGCTCAGTCAATCAAGAACAATTAAGTTGAAGCTCCACGATCAGACATGATGCAACTGAAGTGTCTAATACAAAGGAAGTCATTTGAAGGAGGAAAAGCCTCCCAGGCTGTGGATATAAGCATATAAAACACAACTTATAAACAGAGAACACCAGAAATAAATATGAAGAAGGACAGGGAAAACACTAGGACAAAACCACAGCGATGCTAGGCAGGCAAGAGAGGCAGAGACACAGCAGTGAATATCTAAGCCATGTGTCTTGACATGTCTGTACCTGGTGCTGTCTCTTCTGTACATGAAAATGGCTCAACACTAACCAGTGTACATGTTCATTCTTTTTTTATTATTGTTTGTTTTTAAAGATTTTATTTCTTTATTTATTTGGCATACAGAGATCACAAGTAGGCAGAAAAAGGAGAAAGCAGGGTCCCTACTGAGCAGAGAGCCTGATGCAGGGCTGGATCACAGGACCCTGGGATCATGACCTGAGCTGAAGGCAGAGGCTTTAATTCACTGAGCCACCCAGGCACCCCTACATGTTCATTCTTAAAGGAATGAGTTCTCATGCCCCCTGATGATGTTAACACCACAACAAAAAGATAAGATTCTCAATAGACTTCTAGACAAATCCAAACTATGAAGAAAAATTTGAAACACCCATTTATCTTTTGTCATCTAAGGTCAACTTCTTTCTCCATAAGTTCCTCATGGCATCTTTCACCTCTGCATTCCTCAGTGTGTAAATTAGAGGATTGATCAAAGGTGTTCCAAGTGTATAAAACACAGCTATCATCTTATCCATGGAGAAGGTGGTTGCCGGGCGTGTGTATATGAATATGCAAGGACCAAAGAACAAGATGACCACAATGATGTGGGAGATGCAGGTGGAGAAGGCTTTTCTCCTCCCTTCAGCACTGTAGTTTCTCAGAGAATACAAGATAATAACATAGGAGCACATCAGCATGACAAAACTCACTGTACAAATGGCCCCACTATTGGACACCAACAGTAGGTTGACCACATAGGTGTCTGCACAGGCAAGTTTCAACAAGGGCTGCAAGTCACAAAAATAGTGATCAATCACATTAGGACCACAGAAAGGTAAACTCAAGGCAAGAAAAATCTGAGCTAAAGAATGCACACAGGACCCCACCCAGGCCATAGCCACTAGCACAGCACACACCCTTCGACTCATAATGGTTGTGTAGTGCAGGGGCTTACAGATAGCCACATAGCGGTCAGCAGCCATGAGGATAAGGATGAAGATCCCCAAGCAACCAAAGAAATGTAGTGAAAAGACTTGTATTATGCACTCATTGAAAGAGATAGTGGTCTTCCTCAAAAGGGCATCCACAATCATTCTAGGGGCTATGGAAGTAGAGAAGCAGGTGTCAGATAAGGATAGGTGGAAAAGGAAGAAGTACATTGGACTCCCAAGTGTCCGGCTGGTCTTGATAGTAGTAATAATCAGAAAGTTACCCAGCAATGTCCCCAGATAGAAAAGCAAGGAAGTGACAAACACTATTTTCTTTCTAACAGGATCCTGGGTTAAGCCAAGCAGAATGAACTCAGTCACATTATTATTCAGCTGCATGATTTCTTCAGTTAGGAGACACTTGAGTACAAATTTGTTGATCTGCAAAAAATATAGGAATTAATTCATGGTGAGATGTGTGATTTTATGGAATATTTACAATAAAATAAATAATCCTCATCACTAATATTTTAGGGATGAGTTTCTACAAGTCATCTCAATAGTTTTTTCCTTCATTTATAATGATCAATTCATAAGGTCATTATGAGTTTCAACAATCTTGTGAAGGCTACATCTTCCTAGAGCACTCTTCAGATACAATCTTGTAGAATTTAATTGATTCTGGTTCATTTTGCCAATTTGAAGAATATAGGTTTAAAAAAAATGGCTCTATTTTATTACTAATGTCATTATTTTGGGGTATTTAATATATCTTTGGGCCCATGTTTTGATGGTGTATCACTTAGCATTTTGGATATATTTGACTGCCCTTAGAATTCATGGTATAAATTAAAAAAAAAAAATCACACCTGATTTTCATCCTATAAAGAATGTCTTCTTTATGCACATGTTTATCAGCCTGTATTTATTATATATATTTATGGAGAATATTTTTGTATATTTTATATATTATATACATGCATAAAAAAATATCTAATTTTATAAATATATAACATGTCCTCTTTAACCAAACATTTTCTCCCTGATATTACAGCTAGAAAAGAGGAAAAGGAAATGCCTAATCTTGTAAATAATATGCTATTACCTTGAAACACATTTATGATACTTAGTAATCGACAGATACTAATGCAGATAAGTGAATGATTGTTCTTTGATAGTGGGTTATATCTAAAAAAATCTGCATTTCTAAATTTCTCCCTCTCACTTCTGAAAAAACTCCTTATGGGACCCCAAAACCCTG
This sequence comes from Taxidea taxus jeffersonii, assembly GCA_003697995.1. Taxonomy (NCBI): domain Eukaryota; kingdom Metazoa; phylum Chordata; class Mammalia; order Carnivora; family Mustelidae; genus Taxidea; species Taxidea taxus. Next base: position 28,932 of record ML093447.1, on the reverse strand, counting down.
AGCTTATGTATAAATGAAAAAGGGATATTATCACTCAATAGCTCATGCTTTCACTATTCCAAATTTTAGTTTCAGCACTTTGGGTCTGAGGTCATTTGGGGAGATATCACCAGAAAGTTCATGTAGGACCAGATAATCATGATTGCAATTCCCAGTAGGGTTTGTATTATCTAGGTACCCAAAATCCCACATCCTTGTAACAGAGCAGAGATTCAGAAGAGTGAGGCAGATATAGTTTTAGACAAGAAGAAGAGTCAAAACTGACTTCATTCAGTTTGTTTTCTATCCTGACAAAGTCAATAATCATTCAAGTTTCAAATTTCACTCCTTTCAAATGAAGATTTTCTTTTTCAAATTTGGGGGGAAAATTACCACTGGCTTCAATTCCAGGAAGAAAATATTTTCTCTAGATCTTACTTGTCGAGATGATGTTGAAAGGGCACTACCTGCAAGTAAAAATAAAACCTGAAATGAGATGGGTTGAAATGTAACTTGGAAGATTTACTTAACCCATTGTGTTCCTTCTCAAAGTCATCTATACCTTTGATATCTGTCTTGAAAGCTGTGAGTGTCCATAGCACAGATCAACTAAACAGACAGAATATTTCCCTTATATATCTTTTCCTCTCCCTTGGTAAAGTTTCTTCTCCACAACATACATGAACTGTACCTTATCTTCCTCCAAATCAAAAACCACTCTTGGCAAAGTGTCTGTTGAGGTTATTTACCACAGAATTCCATATTTTGTTTAATTTTCTTTGGACTGTGTAATCTTTGTCAAAGATTTTAAACTACAAAGAAAATGAGTTGGTGTCTTAATCAGTGCAATAAGCTCACTCTTTCCTTATTCATTTGAAAGAATGATCCATCACAAAATATTTGAATGTGAAACTATAGCACATGATTGTGACCACTCTTTTGAGTGTATGGTTTAGGTTTCTATGAAACCTAAAGCTTTAGACTGTTCATCCCTGAAATGAAATTATATATATATATATATATGTGGACATATATTTTAAGATAAATTAACATAAATGCATATAGTTTCATTAACTTGTTAGTAACTGTGAGTTCTCATCAAATATTTAATCCATAATCTTTTTTTTAAAGATTTTATTTATTTATTTGATAGAGATCACAAGTAGGCAGAGAAGCAGAGAGAGAGACGAGGAAGCAGGCTGTCTGCAGAGCAGAGAGCCCGATGCTAGGCTCGATCCCACAACCCTGGGATCATGACCCGAGCCTAGACAGCGGCTTTAACCTGCTGAGCCACCCAGGTGCCCCTAATCCATAATCTTTAATCAATAATCCCCTTCCTTCTTCCTACATTTCTACCTGCTTCAGTTGTCCCTTAACTTCAGGACGCAATTCAAAGAGCTCTCCCTGGAGGTCTCCAGTATTTAGTGATGATAAAATTTATTCTCACTCCTATTTTCCAAAGGCATCCTTTATAGCTTTTCTTGTAAGATTACATATTGAATAGGAATCTTTGAGAAATATTTTTTCTCAGGATCTTATTCTCCAAAGTTCCAACCCCAATGCCTTGTATCACATAGGTACTTAGTAGTTTTTAATTAAATTTTCTCAATTTCTTCTTAAAATATATTTATCTGATGGTTTTAGCAATATCCGGATTACAGAATACATCCACATCATTAATCCCCTGTGGATCTCTATTATGTGTGGCAGACAGACAAATATTCTATTAACTTATAAATCCAGGAAGTGATCTGAGATCAATTTTAAACAATGTAGCAAACATGGAGCAGAAAATGTTGCATTCTGAAGAGTATCACACAGCCATGTAAGATTTGGGGAACACTGACACCCATAAAAATCATTGTCTTAAACATTCGCATTTTCTACAAGACTCTTTACCCCATAAAGAATGCAAGTGAGCCTTGACATTTTTCTTGTGTTCTTGTAACTTTTTTTGTGATGTTTTTGTCCAAGTCTTAGTGGATGACCACATGTCCATTTTTTTCAAGGACATGCTAACACTTTCATCTGGTTCTCCAAGAAATATGACATAAAAATGAGTTTCAATGACCTGGGGACAAATAGCCCTAGTATAATAACACATCTTCTAATAAGTATTGCTCTTACCTCAACTTTTCAAACAAGTGTAGCCACCTTTGGAATGGCTAAATTTGTCAGCACAGTAACAAACAAACTACATGTTGGGTTTGGAGGTAACAGAGAAGAGCTGAAAGAAAAACACACAGGAAAAATTGCAGAATAGATGAGAGTGGAATAGAGTGTCAGGTGAATCATTCTATCCCATAAATCTGTCTTTCTGCAGCTGCCACAGTGCTTCCTGAAGGGCTTTCTTCAACTACCTACCTCTCCCTGATTGGTTACACTAGACTTCCATCTCTGGGAGAACGCCTATACTCATTTCTATGCAAAATCCACCTTCTATGTGGGAAGGTTAATAAACTGTCCGCAGATTCGTTATCCCTTAAAAGCCCAAACTGAAGAAGGATGCAAAAAGAAACCATCCCACAAATCTGGTGGCAGTTTTCAGTTTCATGATGTCGTGTTGCCTCCACATTGCCAACTTTCCTCCAAACTTTCCATGAGAAGTAGTTGTTCAGTAATCTGACTAAGTCTCAGATGTGGGTCAACTGCAAATTAAATTCTTACAATATTATTTTGGAAACATATAAAGAATAATAATTCCATGCCATAATGTGCAAATTTCTATTTATTTTTTAGATTTATTGATCTGTTTTAGAGAGAAAGAAGAGAGAGAAAGCAGGAGGGAGTTGTAAGGCAGAGAAAGAGAGTCTCAAGCAGACCTTGAGACCTTGACCACTGAATGTAGAACTGGATGTGGCACTCAATCTGGGGTCCCGAGACTATGACCAGAGCTGAAATCAAGAGTCAGATGCTCAACCAGCTGAGGCACCAAGGAACCCCACAACTTCCTATTTGAAACCATCACTTGGATATAGGAAAGTTAGCATTCTCCCAAAGCTGTCAAGGTCACTGTCTCTATTGACCCTTTCTCCAGATTATCACCAGGCTTAAGCTCTTCTAACTTTTAGTATCCATACTGAGAACATATCCTCCTCAGCTACCTTATATGAAAAGCATTTGTGAACCTTTACACATTCTGCTTCTTCAAGAAACTGTAAAAAACCTTACAACATGAAATCCATCCTTCCACTCCCATACAACAATGTAATGCCACACAAAGATTTTTACAGACCTGGTACACATAAAGTATCTGCTGAGTTCAAAAGATTATTTTACCCCAAATCTTACATTTCATTTCTTTACTATATAAACAGTAAACTTTTGAAAAAAATATTCTTATTTTCATGTTCCCTTCTCAGACAATATGGGAGCAATAGTCACAAGACATATGAAAATGTATTTTAAATATATTGGATTATTTTATGATGCCTCTCTGAGTACAAAAGCGTAAGCAACCTGTCACTTACCTGTTAGAACACCATAAATTAATGCCAAACATTTCCATCCCTTTTTGAAAGCAGCCTTCCCATGGAACACAGGAAAAAAAATGCCTTTTCTGCAACCTGGAGGGAATATTTTAAGACATAATGATATAAAATATTAGCACCCTAGAGAATATCATTCCCTAAAGTTTTCCCTTCTTTATTAATAAGAAACATCCCCGATGCTGTAATATGTTTAACTTTTGGTTCTTACACAGTAGAGTAAGATAACCCTCCTTAGTCTCAGGTTTGATGGTTCTCAGTGCTTTGGTGGTTTTTGGTACCTTAGGATGATCAAAGATACATGGGAAAAAGGAAAATACAGATGCTTGAGGACATGAAGAAGTAAAAACAATGTCTTTGGCAAAAGAGGATGTGGTTCTCCAAGAAACTACTCTAATCCCTGCCCAGTGCCCTAAGTTAATATCTATGATTTAGGAGACAAGTTTCTCAGGCTCTTGTAACTTATTTGCAAGAACAATCAAGGGAAGGCAGTATACTGTTCCAAAACCAGAGGTTCTGTTCTCTGTGTTATAGCTGAGCCCACCCCCAAAGAACCACAGATTTGTAGCAAATGATCTGAAGATTCTTATGTGTACTGAATATATATCTCATATTTTTCAAATCCACTTCCATTTGTTTTGTCAACTTATATTAGTAAAGACCCTTGTTAAGTAATTCATTTTATTGAAATAATTTTATTACACCAATATTTATTAAATGCCTTTTTAAAACTATCTCTTTATTGCTTTCTTTTTTTTAATATTTTATTTATTTATTTGACAGACAGAGATCACAAGTAGGCAGAGAGAGAGAGAGAGGAGGAAGCAGGCTTCTTGCCGAGCAGAGAACCCTATGTGGGGCTCAATCCCAGGACCCTGGGATCATGACCTGAACCAAAGCAGAGGCTTTAACCCACTGAGCCACCCAGGTGCCCCTCTTTATTGATTTCTATAAATTATATATTTTCATTCACATAACTACTCCATGAAGTAGGTGTTACCAATGACATTTCATATGAAAAAACAAAGCAAAACAAAACAAACCCTAAAACTCATGAAAGTTAAGCAGCTTGTCACGTTGTATATTTAGTATGTTCACTGTGGAGATCTGTATTAATGATTCTCTTTTTTCATAGTTTTTCCTCATTCCACATATTTTCCTGAAACCAGCCTAAACTGAAAACCAGTAAAGTCTGGAAAGTGATGATGAAGGACATTTCTAATGGCTAGCAATGGTATCTCAGGTTGAGGAGTTCAGAATTAATAGTAAAGCAATGAGAATAGTATGAAACACAGGTAGGTAGCTATGGAATATCGGAGTGAAAATCTTCAGTTGGCACTTGAATTATTTTTTAAGTATGAAATTCAAGTTAGAACTGTAGGACTAGATTTTGATATGACCACTTATAAATGAGAGTTTAAATCAAGAAATTGGCTAGGGTCTCTCCACACCACCTCTGCCCTGGAAATATCAGGTGGGTAGTGTGGAGAAGTGAGCCAACAACAAAATGTAGGGTTACATCTACATTTAAAAGAATACCTGAAGACTCTTAAGAAGCATGAATGGATAAAGAAGATATGGTCCATATATAGAGCCTCCATCAGAAAGAATGAATACCCAACTTTTTTATCAACATGGATGGGACTGGAGGAGATTATGCTGAGGGAAATAAGTCAAGCAGAGAGAGTCAATTATAATATGGTTTCACGTACTTGTGGAGGATAAGGTATAACATGGAGGACATTAAGAGAAGGAAAGGATAAGTGAATTGGGAGAAATCAGAGTGGAAGATGAAGGATGAGAGACTGGACTCTGAAAAACAAACTGAGGGTTTAGGAGGGGAGAGAGGTGGGGCAATAGGTGAGCCTGCTGTTGGGTATTAAGGAGGGCAAGTATTGCATGGAGCTTTGGGTATGATGCATAAACAATGAATCTTGGAACACTGAAAAAGAAAATTATAAAAAAATTAATTAATTAAAAAAGGAGAAGCACACTCAAAGAATCATGATTCAAATCACAAGAGGACAGGGATTTTCAACCCAAAGGAGTAGACTTTCAGAAGGGCTGAATTTTCTGTATAAGAAGTCCACCTGAGCACTAGTACCTAAAACTCACATGCATACAAATTATGATTGAAATGATCAGTTAATGGGAATTAAAAAATAGAAAAGTTTTGCATGTGAACCAGAAACCAAGAATTCCAATTTTACTCCTCAAATCTTCACAAATTCCATAAACTATGGAGGTGTAATATTCCATAATATTCCATAAACTTTAAACACTCATTGATGTTGGGAATTACCACTGTATTTTTATCCACCATATCCACTAGTAAGCATTTACAAAAAACAGTTCCTGTGGGCCTGGGTGGCTTATTCATTAATCCTCTGCCTTCAGCTCAAGTCATGATCCCAGGGTCCTGGGAACTAGCACGACATTGGGCTCCCTACTCAGTGGGAAGCCTGCTTCTCCCTTCCCACTCCACCTGCCTGTATCCCCATCTTCCTGTGTCTCTCTGTCAAATAAATAAATAAAATCTTTAAAAATAATTCTTTAAAAATAAAAGCAGTCCATATTATGCATTAAGCTATCCAATGGTTATTAACTGAATGAACTGAATGAATGAATTAAACAAGTAAATGAAACTGAAAAAAGTTTTGAATGGAGGCACCTTGAAAACTCTTTTGGTTAAGCATATGCCTTGGGCCCAGGTCACGATTCCAATGTCCTGGGATTAAGGCCCACATCAGGCTCCCTGTTCAGTGGGGACCCTGCTTCTCCCTCTGCCTCTGCCTCTCTCTCTCTCTCTGTCTTCCATGAAAAAATAAATAAAATCTTAAAAAAAAAAAAAGATTTGAGCCATAATTTATAATTACTCCTGAATAATTACCCTTATGATGGTAGATAGAACAAGTTGAAGACATTATTTCTGAACTAATCTAAAACTAATAATTTAGAAAGAGCAGACTTAAGTGAGGTCTGGTCTGGGGAGACAACTAATAGTCCTCTAGGAGTCCCTTCAGTGATGGACCTCAATTGCAGCTAGGGTCAATAGCACTGAGACACATAATCCCACTAAACATCAAGTAAGACCTTGAAAATGTCAGGCTGTCCTCATAATACAGTGTGATATTTTTCATGAAGTGCTGTAGAATGTATCATCAATCAGGAGAACCTTTGGTGGACATTTGTTGTTTTAATGAAACATCTCTAGCACTTCAGCAGATACACCATGCCTGCATCTTGAAGAAGCTAAAGAAGAGCTATAAAAACTGTCTTAGTGAGCCCTGATTGATTTTTCCTGAAAGGATTTGTCTTCCTTCTTTGAATTAACCTTGATTTTCCCCTTAATACCCACAAATCCTCCATTTTCAGTATGAGTTATGAGTAGCATTTTCCCCAAGGGTAGGACTATGTCTTCTGTGTAGCCAATCAGAAAGCACTTCCCC
>ML093447.1:0-22006 GCA_003697995.1 Taxidea taxus jeffersonii | reverse complement strand
AACTAAAATATTACCAATAGTTAAATCCAATTAACTCTTTCCTTATCTTGTCCCCTGCATCATCTTAAAGGTAGCTAATATCCTGACTTTTGAATATATCTCTACCTTGTTTCCTGAAAATAAAACATCTTAATATATTGTTCAGTTTCTCTCAGTTTTGAATTTTAAAGAATATAGTAGACTATATGCAGAATTCTAGGAATTGCCTTTATTATTCATTCAACATTGTGTATGTTACCAAGTTTTATATTGGTTTGTGAATACAGTTGTAGATTCATTTTTACTGTCATAACATACTCTTTTTTATGATTATTTCAAAATATATTGAACCATTATCTTGTCAATGAATATTCATGATAAACAATAACTATAAACCTTTATAACTATGTCCCCTATGAGTGTAACTGGTAGGTTGCTGGACGTGGCAATACAGCTTTATAAGATAGTATCATAAATTTCCGCAAGGGGTCCAGGAAATTCAACTGAACTATGTACCAAAAAAGAAGAGATCAGTATATTTATAAATAGATCTAATACCTCTACTTGCTGAATAAGAATTATGTTTAAATAATGATCTATTTTCTTGTTGTTGTTTTAATGAAAAAAATGGATAAATTTACAATCCACAAAACAATGTGGGTCTATATTTTTCACTGTCAATTTAAAAATGTCAGTTGTTAGCAATGTTATGGGACAGATGGCAACTATACTTGTGGTGAACACAGCATAATGTATAAAATTGCCAAATCACTAACTTGTACACCTGAAATTAACTGTTGTGTCAATTAGACTCAAATTTAAAAATTGCCAGTGCTTACCACTTTATCTGTGTCATACTTAGAATAAGATTTTTGAACACTAAAATAAACTGATGTGCTATGAAAGGCAAAGAGTTTTTATGAAGCAGAAGAAATTCCCCTTATTTATTAGGAAATATTAAAGTAAGTGAACTACAAAGTTAGGTGTGAAGAATGTGATTACACTTTTATTAACAAGAACCATATATATATAAATATTTCCATCTACTCCTAAATATCTATATTAATTAAAGATAACTTGCAGATGTTAGGAGAAGCATGGTAATGAATTAGAGAACTGCATGATACAATAAGTTCTTTGTTCCCTAGATATTGCCTGGGCTCAAAAGCATGGTCAAGAAGAATAAGGTCTTCTGATTGGAAAATGATAATGAAATTCATCACCTTTACTGTCTAATGGATAGTTTAAAAACCTCCATATATATATAGGTAAATTTCAAGAACCTTCAGTCTTAAGTGGACCAGTACCTTTTAATAGACTGTCTTCAGAACATCTGAAATGACTTCATAAAAGTGAAGAACTCAAAAAGATAGCCTAACTAAAATAGATTTACCTTGATCCCGTTTCATAATTTGAACACCCAATTTGAAGAGGTAATGGAGAGAGTTGAATCGATACACAGAGGATCTTTAGGACAGTAAAAACAATTTGTATGACACTATAATGAGGGATACATGTCATTATTATACATCTGTCTAAACCCACAGTATGTACAACAGCAAGAATGAACCCTAGGGTGAACTACAGACCATGGGTGATTATGACATGTCAGCGTAAGTTCAAATGCAACAAACATATGACTCTGGTAGGGGATGTTAATAATGAGGAGGCTGTGCTTTTGTGGGGGCAGGCAGTACCTGGGAAGTTTCTATGCCTTCCTCTCAATTTTTCTGTGCACATAAAAGTGCTCAATAAAATGATTTCCTAGCTGATGTACAGACTTTTACGCACATATGCCAAGTTTTCTTCTGGGGTCATAATCTATCCTGAAGCTATGATAATGATGTATTCCTTAGATCAGCCTTATTCTCAAATGCCTTAGAACTCCAACCCCTGTCTTTGGCTCATGATGCAGGAAAGGAAAAAGTGGATTCCCTGGGGTACACAACAAACTGTGGTCAATAACTTCTTCCAACATGGTCTCTTGATCTCCAAGGCTGATGCAATCCTTTAATTATCAGAATATATGACGTCAAAACCACTACCACACTTACATGAACTTTTGTATTCCCACTCCCCAGTGACAACTTCTTCCAGCAGCCAATGGTTTCTTGGCGAGGAGCTTCAGAACTAAATTCTACTATTGAGCTACTGAAAAATGCTCCTACCGGCAGGCTCCAATTCTCCCAACATAGTGAAAGATTTTCTGAAGACATTACAGCAGCCACCTTGAATGGTATCTTTGTATTTCTGTCTCCAGTGCCCTGCTCAGTCATAAACTGCAGCTGAAGCCTCTAATCTTTCTCCCTAACCATGAACTCATGCCAACTCCCTGCCTTTACATGGAACATATTCCTGAGATCACTCTTCTCCTGCTTCCTGTCACTCAGAGCATGGGCACAGATCCATCTACACATTCAAGTCTTGTGTGATCCATTGAAGTGCCCACTGTTGACACACATGACACCTACGTGTACCTTGATAATATGTAGACCATTTTTCCTCAAATTTGTAAAATATTTTTAAATAGGGATTCTCTGAAGCTCAGCTTCAGCCTTGAATTCATCCAAAATAATTTATCAGGACAGACCTCAGCATTTGAAAGACTAAAGAGACAGAGGCTTACATCAGTGTCATTTCTGGATGTCTTTGCTTTTCAGGGCTATGACTGCATAGGTTACTTCTGTGTCCAATCTGCCTAATGGTATAATATACAGATGAGTCATGGCATTCAAATTCACTACTGATATATAAATATTTACTTTCAAATATTAATGAATATTCTAAGTGTGACTTGGAGAAAATACCTCCCTGTTTGTTTGTTTTCACTTTGGTTTCTTGTGGACTTGATTACTTTGGGTATGCTTGGGATCATCATTCCTATAATACCAATAATTAGAATACTAACCTCTTGCCCTGATGTGAACACACACATGATAGCCATAGCTGTAGCTGAAAGCAAATCACTTCAAGAACAGGCAACAATAGGGTCACAAAACAAATGAAAATGCACAAGTTCTTTTCCCATTTTTTTTAAATTTAATGCCTATTGATAAAGAAAAGATTCTTATTTTTGACTCTTACCTCAAACTGATTAGCAAATTTATCTAATGGGACTAGCACAGTCTTGTAATATTTAAATTATAATATTTAATTCTGAAATGTTTTAATCTCTTAAAGAATGAAATTTATCTTTTAGAAATATTTTTACTTTTTGTTTGATTTGGACATTTGTAAGGAATGATGACCACTGCAAAGGATCTTGATGAATTCCTCCAATGAGACATTGAAGAAAGTTTTCAGCATAGGGCAGAAAAGAAAAAGAAAAGAAAGAAAGATTAAGATGCAGGACACTGGGTCAAGTTAGAAACAAAATCTTTGAAAGTAAGGAACATCAGTTTTTTCAGAAATCATCTGGGGATGGTAAATGCTCTAGGTATCACTTCTGATACCCACAAAGATCTCCAAAATGATCTCTCTGCCTTGCTTCCCCATAAAGCATGCTACCACAGAAAATGGCCTCTGGTTCCCAGCTATTGAAAGAAGACTGAAGAATTAAAAAATGTTAAAATTTCTATTCTTCCTGTGCTTTGATAAAGTTTGAGCATAAAAATTATAATTAACAGTAAAATTTTCAAACACACTGGATCATGGAAGCTGAGCTCTACTGAGAAGATGAGGCTGGACATTCTCAATCATTTGTCTTTCCACAAATACTCCTAAAACTAGAAGAGTTTCCCAAAATATAAAGCACAGCTCCTTCTCTTCCCTTAATTGTAAGAAAATTACCTCTTTCACTCTCCTTCCCCCCACCCTTTCTCACCTCTCTTCTATCTTTAACTGTTGCCTCTGCTTAATCTTGTTAGGAACATTTCTCACTTCCCACTGCCCTTGCATCATTATTAGAAAAACTTTCTCTACCATGAAGCTGCAACACACTTTTGCCAGAGTTTCCTTTATTACATGGATAAGTAATTTCTATTTAAGTTGTTAACTATTATTATTTCCCATGGTATAAAGAATATTGTTCCAAATAACTACACACATATTGTCTTTGCAACATTTTCAAATTATTTATTTTCCAAATAATTTAAATATCACATTAATCTTTTTCCAAAATCTTATACCTATTATGTTCTATTTCAGAGATGTGTGCTCATCTTCCATGATATCTTGATTCCACAGCTAATACCACACACTTGTAATTATTTGTACCTGGGTACTGTATGTTTTTTTTTAATTTTTTAAAATTTGTATTAACATATAATGTATTATTAACCCCAGGGGTACAGGTCTGTGAATCACCAGGTTTACATACTTCACAGCACTAACCATAGCACATACCTTCCCCAATATCCATAACCCCACAACCCTCTCCCTAACCCCTTCCCCCTCAGCAACCCTCAGTTTGTTTTGTGAGATTAAGAGTCTCTTATGGTTTGTCTCCCTCCTGATCTTGTTTTATTTATTCTTTTCCTACCCTCCAACCCCCCCACGTTGCATCTCAACTTCCTTATATCAGGGAGATCATATGATAGTTGTCTTGCTCTGATTGATTTATTTTGCTAAGCATAAAACCCTCTAGTTCCATCCACGTTGTCACAAATGTCAAGATTTCATTTTTTGATGGCTGCATAGTATTCCGTGTATATATATCACCTCTTCTTTATCCATTCATCTGTTGATAGACATCTAGGTTCATTGCATAGTTTGGCTATTGAGGACATTGCTGCTATAAGCATCTGAGTGCATGTGCCCCTTCAGATCACTACATTTGTATCTTTAGGGTAAACACCCAGTAGTGCAAATGCTGGGTCGTAGGGCAGCTCTATTTTCAGTTTTTTGAGGAATCCCCATGCTGTTTTCCAGAGTGGTTACACCAGCTTTCATTCCCACCAACAGTGTAGGAGGGTTCCCCTTTCTCCGCATCCTCGCCAGCATCTGTCTTTTCCTGACTTGTTCCTTTTAGCCATTCTGACTGGTGTGACGTGGTATCTCATTGTGGTTTTGATTTGTATTTCCCTGATGCCCAGTGATGTGGAGCACTTTTTCATGTGTCTGTTGGCCATCTGGATGTCTTCTTTGCAGAAATGTCTGTTCATGTCCTCTGCCCATTTCTTGATTGGATTATTTGTTCTTTGGGTGTTGAGTTTATTAAGCTCTTACAGATTTTGGAAACTAGCCCTTTATCTGATATGTCATTTGCAAATATCTTCTCCCATTCTGTCAGTTGTCTTTTGGTTTTGTTAACTGTTACCTTTGCTGTGCAAAAGCTTTTGACCTTGATGAAGTCCCAATAGTTCATTTTTGCACTTGCTTCCCTTGCCTTTGGTGATGTTCCTGGGAAGAAGTTGCTGGGGCTGAGGTTGAAGAAGTTACTTCCTGTGTTCTTCTCAAGGATTTTGATGGATTCCTTTCTCACATTGAGGTCCTTTGTCCATTTTGAGGCTATTTTCATGTGTGGTGTAAGGAAATGGTCGTTTCATTTTTCTGCATGTGACTATCCAATTTTCCCAACACCATTTGTTGAGGAGACTGTCTTTTTCAGATTGGACCTTCTTTCATGCTCTTTCAAAGATTAGTTGACCATAGAGTTGAGGGTCTATTTCTGGGCTCTCTCTATTTTTTTTAAGGTTTTATTTATTTATTTATTTGACAGAGAGATCACAAGAAGGCAGAGAGAGAGAAGGGGAAGCAGGCTCCCTGCTGAGCAGAGAGCCTTATGCCAGACTCAATTCCAGGACTCTGAGATCACAACCTGAGCTGAGGGAAAAGGCTTAACCCACTGAGCCGCCCAGGCGCACCTGGGCTCTGTATTCTACTCCACTGATCTATGTGTCTGTTTTTGTGCCAGTACCATAATGTGTTGATGATGACAGCTTTGCAATAGAGGTTGAAGTCTGGAATTGTGATCCCACCAACTTTGGCTTTCTTTTTCAACATTCAGCTGGCTTTTTGAGGTCTTTTTCTTGTTCCATATAAATTTTAGGATTATTTGTTCCATTTCTTTGAAAAAATTGGATGGGATTTTGATAGGGATTGCATTAAACATGTAGATTGCTTTAGGTAGTATAGATATTTTCACAATATTTGGTCTTCCAACTCATGAGCATTGAACCTTTTTCCATTTCTTTGTGTCTTCCTCAATTTCTCTCATGAATACTTTATAGTTTTCAGAGTATGCATTCTTTGCCTCTTTGGCTAAGTTTATTCCTAGGTATCATATGGTCTTGGGGCCAATCGTAAATGGGATTGACTCCTTAATTTCTCTTTCTTCTGTCTTGTTGTTGGTGTAAGGAAATGCAACTGATTTCTGTGCATTGGTTTTATATACTGACACTTTACTGAATTCCTGTACAAGTTCTAGAAGTTTTGGAGTGCAGTCTCTTTTTCCACATATAGTATCATATCTTCCGCAAAAGTGATAGTTTGACTTCTTTGCCGATTTGGATGCCTTTACTTTCTTTTTGTTGTCTGATTGCTGAGGCTAGAACTTCTAGTACTATGTTGAATAGCAGTGGTGATAATGGACATCTCTGCCATTTTCCTGACCTTAGTGGAAAAGCTCTGATTTTTTCTCCATTGAGAATGATATTCGTGGTGGGTTTTTCATAGATGGCTTTGATGATATTGGGGCATGTACCCTCTATCCCTACACTTTGAAGAGTTTTGATCAGGAAGGATGCTGTACTTTGTCAAATGCTTTTTCAGCATCTATTGAGAGTATCATATGGTTCTTGTTTTTCTTTTATTAATGTATTGTATCACATTGATTGATTTGCAGATGTTGTACCAATCTTGCAGCCTGGGAACAAATCCCACTTGGTCATGGTGAAGAATCCTTTTAATATACTGTTGGATCCTATTGGCTAGTATTTTGGTGAGGATTTTCGCATCTGTTTTCATCAAAGATATTGGTCTGTTATTCTCTTTTTTGATGGGATACTTGTCTTGTTTTGGGATCAAGGTGATGCTGGACTCATAAAGTGAGTTTGGAAGTTTTCCTGCCATTTCTATTTTTTGCAACAGTTTCAGGAGAATAGGAATTAATTCTTCTTTAAATGTTTGGTAGATTTCCCCTGGGAAGCCATCTGGCCCTGGGCTCTTTTTTCGGGGGAGATTTTTAATGAATGCTTCAATCTTCTTACTGGTTATGGGTCTGTTCAGGTATTATCTTTCTTCCTGCTTCAATTGTGATTGTTTATATGTATCTATGAATGAATCCATTTCTTCCAGATTGTCAAATTTGCTGGTGTAGAGTTGTTTATAACATGTTCTTATAATTGTTTGCATTTCTTTGGTGTTGGTTGTGATCTCTCCCCTTTCATTCATTTTATTTATTTGGTCCTTTCTCTTTTCTTTTTGATAAGTCTGGCCAGGGGTTTCTCAATCTTACTAATTCTTTCAAGGAACCAGCTCCTAGTTTTGTTGATTTGTTCTAATGTTTATTTTTTGGTTACTATTTCATTGATTTCTGCTCTGATCTTTATTATTTCTCTTCACCTGCTGGGTTTAGGTTTTCTTTGTTGTTCTTTCTCCAGATCCTTTAGCTGTAGGGTTAGATTGTACAATTGAGATCTTTCTTCTTTCTTGAGAAAGGCTTGTTTCGCTATGTATTTTCCACTCAGGACTGCTTTTGCTGTGTCCCACAGATTTTGAACCTTTATTTTTCATTATCATTTGTTTCCATGATTTTTCATTTTTCAATTCTTCTTTAATGTCCTGACTGACCCATTCATTCTTTAGAAGGATGTTCTTTAGCCTCCATGTGTTTGGGCTCTTTCCAAATTTTCTCTTGTGATTGAGTTCTAGCTTCAGAGCATTGTGGTCTGAAAATATACAGGGAACGATCTCAATCTTTTGATGCTGGTTGAGACCTGATTTATGACCCAAGATGTGATCTATTCTGGAGAATGTTCTATGTGCACTAGAGAATAATGTGTATTCTGTTGCTTTGGAATGGAATGTTCTGAACATAGCTGTGATGTCCATCTGGTCCCGTGTGTCATTTAAGGCCTTTATTTACCCGTTGATCTTTTGCTTGGATGATCTGTCCCTTTCAGTGAGGGGGGTGTTAATGGCCCCTGCTATTATTGTATTATTGTCAATGTGTTTCTTTGATTTTGTTATTAATTGGTTTATATAGTTGGCTGCTCCCATGTTAGGGGCAAAGATATTTAAAATATTTAGATCTTCTTGTTGGACAGACCCTTTGATTATGATATAGTGTCCTTCCTCAATTCGTATTATAGTCTTTGGCTTAAAATCTAATTGGTCTGATATAAGGATTGCCACCCCAGCTTTCTTTTGAAGTCCGTTAGCATGGAAAATTGTTTTCCACACCTCATTTTAAATCTGGAGGTGACTTTGGGTCTAAAACGAGTTTCTTGTAGATGGCATATTGATTTTTTTAATCCATTCTGATACCCTGTGACTTTTGATTGGGTCATCTGGCCCATTTGATTGGGTCATCTAACCCATTTGCATTCAGGGTAACTATCGAGAGTTATGAATTTAGTGCCTTTGTATTGCCTGTAAGGTGACTATTACAGTATATTGTCTGTTCCTTTCTGGTCTATTACTTTTAGGCTCTCTCTTTGCTTAGAGGACCTCTTTCAGTACTTCCTGTAGAGTTGGTTTGGTGTTTATAAATTATTTTAGTTTTTGTGTGTCCTGGAAGCTTTTCATCTCTCCTTCTATTGTCAGTGATAGCCTACCTGAATATAGTACTCTTGGGTGCATGTTTTTCTCCTTTAGTGCTCTGAATATATCATGCCATTTCATTCTGGCTGCCAGGTCTCTGTGGATAAGTCTGCTGCCAGTCTAATATTTTTACCATTGTATGTTACAGACTTCTTGTCCCAGGCTGCTTTCAGGATTTTCTCTTTGTTGCTAAGGCTTGTACATTTTACAATTAGATGACGGGGTGCAGATCTATTCTTAATGATTTTGAGGGGGATTCTCTGCACATCCTGGATTTTGACGTTTGTTCCCTTTGCCATATTAGAGAAATTCTCTGCAATAATTATTTCCTATATACCTCCTGCTCCCCTCTCTATTTCTTCTTCCTATGGAATCCCAATTATTCTAATGTTGTTTCATCTTATGGTATCACTTATCTCTCGAATTCTCCCCTAGTGGTCCAGTAGTTGTTTGTGTCTCTTTTGCTCAGCTTCTTTAGTCCATATTGATTATGTCTGTAGCCTTTGGTACTGCCTCTTCTTCTTCTTCTTTGTGTGTGTGTGTGTGTGTGTGTGTGTATGATTAGATTTTCCTCCTTGTCATTTTATCCAGTAAAGAATATATGGAGTGAATAAAATACTAAAAGGGTGGCAAAGACCCCAGGAAAATGTGCTTTAACCAAATCAGAAGAGACCTGAAATCTGGGGGTGGGGGGAGAACGAGTGTAAGAAGTTCAGGAATAAAAAAAAAAACTAAAAGAAGAAAAAATTTTTAAAGAAAAGATATATATTAAACTAGTAAATAGAACAATGTCACCCACTTAATTTTGGGAGTATTTTGGTCTCTTAGAAGAAACTTCCTCCCCTAATTTTAAAGAATGAAAAACATATATAAGGGTAAACACGATGAAAGGGTGGAATATGACTATAAGGATGAAATTTTTTTAAAAAAATTTCTGAAAAAGGAGTTCATAAGATAAGTTGGTTGGGAGAATAAAGAAGAGAAAGGAGAGAATTTGCTCAGATGGAGATTAGAACAATGCCCTGTGCTGGACTTAGGGTATATTTTGATCTGTTGGAAGAAGTTGTATCCCAAATTTTTCTTAGAAGAAATAACTCTATGTGTATACAAAAAATAAAGTTAGATACATTGAAGGATAAAATATGACTATAATAATGAAGTTTAAAAAGATGTTTATGAATGGTATTATTAAGATAAACTAGTTAAAAACGTTAAAAGAGGAAGGAGTAAAAGTTAAAAAAAGCATAGGAAAAAAATAAAATTAAAAGAAACTAATAAATTTTGCAAGACAAAAGAATTATGGGGAGAAAGCCATGAATTCCATGCTTTGCTTTCTCCTCCTCTAGAATTCTGCTGTTTTCCTTGGTAAGTGAACTTGGTCTTGTCTGGATTTCTTGCTGATTTTCTGGAGGAGGGGCCTGTTGTATTCTCAAGTGTCTTTGCCTGAGGCGGAATTGCACCACCCTTACCAGGGGCCTGCTAAGTAATCCCTTCTGGTTTGCTTTCAGGAGCTTTTGTTCCCTGAATGCTCTCTGTAGAGTTCCAGAGGACAGGAATGAAAATGGTGGTCTCCCTATCTCTGGTGCAGAGGAGCCGTGAGCTCCATACCCCACTCCTCATTGCGCCCTTGGAGAAAAGTGCTCAATCACTCCTGACTCCATGGCCTCTGGCTATGCTCTGAGCTCACCCAACCTATGACCAACCATCTCTGACACACAGTCCCACCTGGAGTCTCCAAACCAGCAAATCCCTGTGCTCTTTCAGGAGGGTTTTCCCAGATCTTGTGGGTTCCCTGCTCACAATGCAATGGTCTGATTGTGCCACGGACCACAGTTTAAGGTAACCCTGAGTTGAGAGCTCACTCCTCGGCTCTGTCTTTGTAGCCAGCTTCCACCCTCTAATACCTGCAAGCTCTGGGACACTCAGACACCCTCAATCCTCTGTGACCCTGCGGGACCTGAGACTACACTGTCCCCATGTGGGCTTCACCTTGGCTTAGCCTCTGGAGTGATGTCCCTCAGTGGAGCATACTTTAAAAGTTCTGATTTTGTGCTCTGTTGCTCTGTTGCTTGCCAGGAGCCGGCTCCTCCCCCAGTGGTCTATTTTCCCATTGCTTTGGATTCACATCTCTGCAGGTCCTACCTTTCAGAAAGTGCTTGATTTTCTGTTTCTAGAATTGCTGCTCTTCTCATTGATCTCCTGTTGGATTTGTAGGTGTTCAGAATAGTTTGACAAACTATCTAGCTGATCTCCTGCTACCCAAAATCATCTCAGCCTGCTACTTCTCCACCATCTTGACTCCTCCTCCTCTGGGTACTGTATTTTATCTGATAGAGCTTTCCCCCATTTTTTTGCCCAAATTACCTGCTCATGTTTTGCTTATTTATTTTTCAAGAGAAAACAATTTGTCTACTTAAAAATATATGTTATTAGTGATTTTACTGGGGAATTCTTTAATCTGTGGGCTAACTTGTGGAGATTTGAGATCTTTAGATATATATATTTCAGATATCAAGAGGAAACAATCCCTGACACTCACACATGACCTGGAAAAGTTTGGGTTTCCCACTCATCAGAATAGAGAACATCATAATTCAGAGAGCACAAGGTAAAATATTAAAACATGCATTGCCCCAATAGGGAGGAGACCTTAATCATAAACTAGACACTGTTCTAGTCCCACTTAACAAAGTTCAAGAACAATTATAGAAATGCAAAATATCCAGCAACTAAGATAAATGTCATAATGCATAACAACCAATCAAAAATTACCAAGAGTGAAAAAAGGCAAGAATATGTCGTCCATTTCATGGGGATAAAAACAACCCATTGATTGCCACACACACACACACACACACACACACACACACACACCAAATAACAATGATTGTAGAATTAATAAATGAGTAGCATAAAATTATTATTAAAACTACATTAAATATCATTAGGAAAGTAGAAAAAAGATTGAGTATGCTAAGTATAGACATTGTAAATACAAAAAAGAGCCTTTTTTAAACACTTTCAAGTAACTTTAAAGGTCTAATGAATAAATATACAGTAATTGATATGAGAATAGCAAATGAACAGATTGTCC
Source organism: Taxidea taxus jeffersonii (assembly GCA_003697995.1). NCBI lineage: Eukaryota > Metazoa > Chordata > Mammalia > Carnivora > Mustelidae > Taxidea > Taxidea taxus. The sequence continues at coordinate 10,230 of ML093447.1, read as the reverse complement.
ACTGCAGCAGAAAAGATAAGTGAACTTGAAGTCACTAAAATAGAAACCATCAAAATGAAAGCAAAGAAATTTTAAAAAGGACTGAAAAACATATACATAAGCATCCATGAGCTAAGGAAAAACTTCAAATAGCCTGATGGATGAATAATTGGAATCTGCAAAGACCAGGATGGGAGAAATGACAGAAAAGAGAAATAATGGCCAAATCATTTCAGAAGTTAGTGAGAAGTATAAATCCCCCGAGCCAATAATCAAACAAGGTGCAAAGTCACGATGCACACTAAACTAAGAGAAACATCATAATACATTGGTCAATACCCGTGATGAAAAGAAAATGTTAAAAGCAGCCTAAGGGAAAAGACACTCTATATACAGCAGAATAAGGATAAAAATCACAGCAAACTTCCCACCAGAAACACTGTAAACCAGTGGTGCACAAGAGAAAGGAGCAACATCTTTAAAATACTCAAACAAAAACTGTCCACTTCAAATTCAATTCTCACAAAAAATATCTTTAAAAACAAAGTTGAAGTGAAGACTTTCAGATATATGACTTTCACGAAATTCATCAGTACCAGCCATTTAGTGAGCAGATAAATCCTTCCAACTAGGAATATGGTTCTGAAAGAAATGAAGACCAACAGAAGTAGTAAATATATGTGCAAATACAAATGGTATGATTTTTATGTCAGCAAAATCCCATATTAACTCATTTCTCTTACTCTAGAATATGTGGGTTGTTGCAGATAAATGAATTTCCATTTTAATACTTTTGGATCCATGTACCAAATATTAAAAACCTAAATTTAAATGTTCTCTTGATATAACTAGAAATATCTCTCCTAAGTCCCTGAAATTTAAGTATGCTAACTTCCCACAAAACAGTCCCAAACCAGGCTAAAAGCTGAATGTGGTATAATTTTTAAGGCCTTGTAGACTGTGAGAAATATGAGAAATGGATCAAAGAATGATCTCATCTTCAGGAGAGAACTAGGAGATTTTATTTCTTTTCTTATTTTTTTATAGGAAGTGGAGGGAAATTTCATTTTTATTATGTTCAGTTAGCTAACATATAGTACATCATTAGTTTTTGCTCTGGAGTTCAATGATTCATTAGTTGCCTATAACACCCAGTGATCATCAGGATGGAGAGGAGAAGGAAGTTGGGGGAAACTGAAGGAGGATATGAACCATGAGAGACTATGGACTCTGAAAACAATCTGAGGGTTTTGAAGGGGCAGGGTTGGGAGGTCAGTGAGCCTGGTGGTGGGTATTATGGAGGGCACATATTGCATGGAACACTGGATGTGGTACACAAACAAAGAATTCTGGTACACTGAAAAGAAATTTACATTTTTTTAAAGGGGAAAAAAGCATGCCCTCCTTAGTACCCATCACCCTGTTACCCTACTCCCCACCACCCTCCATTCTGTAACCCTTAGCTTGTTTGCTGCAGTCCAGAGTCTCTCATGGTTCTTCATCCTCCCCAAAATCTTCCATTTAGTTTTCCCTCACTTCCCCTATCATCCTCTGCACTATTCCTTGTTTCATATGTGAGTGAAACCGTATGATAATTGTCTTTCTCTCCTTGACTTTTTTCACTTAGCATAATCCCCTCCAGTTTCATCCATGTTAATACAAATTGTGGTATTCATCCTTCCTGATGGTTAATGATAGTCATTGTATATATGGACCACATCTTCTTTAGCCATTCATCTGTTGAGGGACATCTCTGCTCCTTCCACAGTTTGGTTTTTGTAGACATTGCTCCTATAAACATTGGGGTGCAGGTGCCCCTTCTTTTTACTACATCTGTACCTTTACAGTAAGCACCTACTAGTGCAATCACTGGATCATAGGGTAGCTCTATTTTTAATATCTTGAGGAACTTCCATACTGTTTTCCAGAGAGGTTGCACCAACTTGAATTTCCACAAACAGTGTAAGAGGGTTCCCATTTCTCCACATCCTCACCAACATTTGTTGTTTTCTGTCTTGTTAATTTTAGCCATTCTGACTGGTGTAAGGTGATCTCTCATTGTGATTTTGATAAAAATAATTTAAAAAAAAAGAACCAAGTCTTTCTTTTATTTATTTATTTATTTGACAGACAGAGATCACAAGTAGGCAGAGAGGCAGGCAGAGAGAGGGGAAGGGAAGCAGGATCCCCGCCCAGCAGAGAGCCCGATGCGGGGCTCGATCCCAGGACCCTGGGATCATGACCTGAGCTGAAGGCAGAGGCTTTAACCCACTGAGCCACCCAGGCGCCCCGAACCAAGTCTTTCTTACTACTTCTGTGGTGAAGCTATCCAAGGACCAATTTGCATTGATTAAATTCTTGCGATTTAAAAAGTGATTATTGAAGAGAAAGGAAAATGCCTGCTAAGAAGCATGTGGCTCCATTGGATGATTGCACATATGGCCACTCTGTAACTGCAGTACAGATCACCATACAGGAACAAAGGATTACACGGTTAACACTGATGTAGACTTCTGCTGTGAAGCAGCTGGTGGTCTCACCCATATTAGGTACTTTTCCCCGGGAACACCCTGTTATTAAAGCAGATGGAACACCCTGTTGTTAAAGCAAATTCACTGGGTCAGGGAATAGCTCCTCCATCAATTGAGAACCAGCTTTGCGGTATGAAACTAACATGATGAATTCTGTCTCTCTGGGCTCCATCTGGGCTCACAGGTCCATCACACACACACACACACACACACACACACACACACACACACAATCTCACAATGTATCTCTATGAAGGTGAACAAAAGCCTTCTCTACTTTGAACTATTAATATAATCAAGTAGGGCTCAAAAAGACACCCAAGTGATTAGGCAAACCCTCTACTTGTGTAACTTGTAGCAATCATCCTTAATTGGAGGAATCATAAATCCCTTGGCAAACCAGAAAGTTTATTTCCTCCTCAGGATCATAAATGCTTAAGTCTTATGTTTTAAATCTCTCTTTAAAAGCAATACAAATCTTAGTTCTCTAAATTTGACCAATATGTAATAACTGGATGACTTTTCCCTCATTTCTGTCCCAGAGAGCTTGCCTCCACAGTCAGAAAAACCAAGTTAGAAAAATTGCACCTGGTTCTTGGACTCTCTGAAGGTATGTCATATGATCAAATCTTGAGTTTGGTAAGATCTTGTGTTAAATAACTTTAGAATCTTTATTTTTATGACTTTCCATTGTTGGCCAACTGTAAAACGTCAGCTCTACAAATCACCTCTATTATTTCATTTAAGTATACCATATGTAGATTTTACCTATTTATAGAATTATAGCTAAGAATTTAATTTCAAAATATAACAAATGAATCCGTTTTATTGAATAAGTACATATATTGTTGCAGAAAATCTGAAGCGACCAAGGAAACGCAGGCGGCACACAGAAATCAGGGAGAACTTAGCTTTATTATTGCCAATGGGCTCAGGGGGATTGTTTCCCAAAGGCTGAACACCTGAGAGGGTTAGGAGTGAGTTTTTATGGTTATGGGTGATGAGGGATGGGAAGAGGTCATTTTTGCAGTCTCACAAGGCCGGGACATTTACTTACTCTCTCAAGGCCAAATGGCCCTTTCATGTGGAAGTATAATCTATTCTAATTACAAAGAGTCACTGACAAGTGAGAGAAAACTTGTCTCAGGAGATAAAGCTATCACCAAGTGCATTACCCAAGCAATCATAAAGAAAGTGGGGTCATCTATTATCTCCACAAGTTCATAGTTAATCGTATGGAGAGAGGTATGCTCTGGCTTTTAGGCAAATTCATTATCACAGCCACACAGAATTGATCAAGGTGATAGTTAAGTTATGTAATTGTTGGGGAATTAATCCCATTTTCCATTTGTTTAATCATGTGCCATGGGGCCTTGTTATTATCCCCACAGAATAAAAAGCAAGAAGATTATCTAAGTGAGCTATTGTGCAACTTCAGTGAAGTTTACCCCAAGTTGTCTAGCTTAGGTAAACAACAAACATTTAAAGACAATCAAATCTAGAATTCACAAAGGTGTGTTATTAAAACTATTTTTTTTCTAAAATAACCATCATTTCCAGAGATAGCTAAATCAGGACTGATTTAGCTGAAGAACAAGTCCAAGTCCAGTTTTTAACAGATTTGGCCTAATTATTTATATAAGCTCAGCAAGTACAATGAGTGATCATATAGATCTTTTAGAATCTGCTTTGCTGGAACTTCTTATAAGGAATCTCTAGTTTGAACTCTCCGTACTTCTCCAGGCCAGAAGCCAAGCCACATCAGACATGCCTGCAATACTGGTCAGGTGGGTGAATTCCCCTTCCTTAGGTCCCCAAAGTATTCTGAGGTTCCTGCACCTGCCAGGAAGTGACATTCTTTACTCACCTGGTGAGGCTGCTGGGAACTCTGTAAGTATGGTATCAGGCCAGCAGTTCCAAGGGGCTTTATGGCTCCAAGTTTTATAAAGTCAACCTTGGTTCCTTTAAACTGTCTGGTCATATCTGAATCTTTGCATGTCTTTCTCTAATATGACATCCCAGTCAAAGCCTTGGTAAAATAACCAGTGTTTACAATGGCTTCCTGTTACAAGGAGAACAGATTCTTATTGAACTTATGCAAATGACCGATTGCCATGGAAGAAAGAATACTTACTGAGACCTTTTGAGTTTTGGAGGGTTCAGACAGAGAGAAAAGTTGAATGCCTTGATTTGTTTACAAATGAATATTTTTACATTTCTGTAAGTCACAGATAACTTAAGTAAAATTTCCCTTAGTGTGAAAGAGCAAACATTAGAGAACCAGCAATGTTTAAAATAAGACACACAATACTATAATCTTTTAGTTCATTTACTCCCATATTGCTAATTTTGGTTTAGTGTGAATTCAGCTTTAATTAGTTCTGGAAATGCTTACGCATTTCAGTTTTAGGATTTTTAATGTATCAAATACCTGTATTTGTCCTGAAAGTCCTTTATACGAATCTCCTTTAAGGCAAAATTCATTTTACAAGAGAATTAAAGCAATTATAAATGACAAAAACTCAGAACAGATATGGTTAAAGAGCTGATGAGATGAGAGTTTACAATTTAGCTGACAAGGAAATCAGGTTATTTCTGTGACATATAACATTTCAATAATTAAATATAAAGTGATGACCTTATCAAAACATTAAAACTTTAAGAAATGTACAGAACCTTTAGAGTAGTTATAGCATTTACCCAAATGTAACCGAAGGTTCATCATTTGTTTAGCGGTACTTCCTGAGTAACTTAGCATACCAAGGAAAAGCCTTATGAGTTAAAGAGATTTCATTTACAGTTTAAATCTTGTCAACATTTGCTAAAATCTGAAAAATTTTTAAAGCACATACCTAATTATCATTAGGGATGTCAAAGATATGATCAAACAAAACATAGAAACTGTTTTTTTTTTTTTTTCTTTTCTGGGCAGGCAAAGAGAAAACTGTTTACATTTTCTTCTTAAGAGCAGATCAATTAATCTAAGAAAACTTTGTCTTTTGAACAGAGAGAAAAACAGGTTTCTATACCAGTGTGTTTTTAAAATTCATTTCAATCTTAGTCCGTCCTGACCATACCTAAAGTTGCATTCCAAAGATTTCACTTCACAAACTTTCTATAACTTCCTTTTGTTTTTGTCCCAAGCCATTTCCTTCCAAACACCATCTCATTTAGGATAAAATTACCTTCTCTTACCTTCAACAAAATGTATTCCCATTCCTTATCTTACTTTACCTTATCTTTCCAACTTTTCCACATACAGGGTTGTTTTCTTTATTTCCATCAGTCATAGTTATGCTTAGCAGAATTTTGTACTCTCAGAAACACTTCAGTCTCTAGTGATGGCTAAGTATTAATCAATTGTGAATGGTTACAACAGAATTCTTTAGATGGCAAATTTATGAATCAGTTAAGCACAAAACATGTTTACCAACAGATTTAAATATTCTTTGCAGTATGAAGACAAAGGCACAAACCTATGTCCAGTAATCAATGCTTTAGCATTTTATCCCATTTGGAAAAGACCTAGATGTCCACAATTTAATTCCATTTGTCATCCAACCAAAACTTTAAAGTTTCAGGTTACCAAGGACTTTGAAAGCTACTTTTAAAATTACCCATGAAAACTTTGATGAGACAATTTACCATATTAATTATTTTTTACTGCCAACCCAACAGAGGTAACATGAGGTTATCTGACATCCAGTAAACCTTGACAGAATAAAAGTTTTGCATTTACTACTGATAAGCTAAAAGACACATCTGCCAGAACCAAATGAACAAACTTAGTTAAAATGCTGAAATATGTTCCACTGGGATCTTCCCAATAGTCAATTTTTCATCTGAGATGTGTGGGGAAATCTGGAGTGGGTGGTATTAGGTCCTGGGGTGCTTTTCTTGCTCCCCTGCCAGTAAAAGGAGGACCCATGGTGCCTGAGGCACTGAGGATGCTCTAAAAGCCAATAACGCAGGCTGCACCCAAGGCAGTGCAAAAACAGGAAAAGGGGATAGGAAGGCAGAGGAGACAAAGGGCTGCTGGAAGGCAGAGAAAGCATTCCTGGTTTAGGAAATCATCAGTTCCAGAGGAGCAGACACCATGTTTTCCACCAACAAATAGGGAGGAGATAGACAATCCATATTGGGCCAGAGTTGTTGTTGTTGTTGTTGTTGTTGTTGTTGTTGTTGTTGTTGTTGTTGTTGTTTTTGGCAGCTGCTTGGGAGTATTCCTTAAAGTCTCCATCCTGAAGGACACCTGGAATCATGACCTGAGCCAAAGGCAGACACTTAACAACTGAGCCACCCAGGCAACCCCCACTTTGTCCTAAAGGTAAATATGAGAGCTCCTTTTATTTTACATTCTGTTTTTCTGGATCAAGTTTCCTGTGGGCTGCCAGAACTGCTAAATCAGGTATCTCCCCACACATGCCACTTACAAAAAGCAGGAGCACTGTCTTCCTGTAGCTCAGCTTTAGGCCTTGGGTCAGAGGACTGTGGTTGGTCCCTACAGTTTCCAATGGGTTCTTCCTTGTCCAGAGCTCATCTGCATTGCTGCCCCTTTTACCCTCACCCCGAGGCCAAGGCCTCCCAAGCTCCTGAATCTGCATAGCCCCAGAGGTGGCACCTGTACACATGGTCCCCTGGTCCTCGTCCTCCCATCCATCCCAGCCAGTGAAGATGCCAGGTCAAACTGCATATTCATTCATGCATTCACACCGAATTTACTAGAGTTCCTCCCCGCAGGAGGCCTTGACCTGTGGATTTCCTTTTGGAAGTTCCTTCCTGTCCATTACTATTAATGTAGAACCATTCCCATGGGGGAGGGGTTCTAGCTATTTCTAACCAGGAGTCAATATATGGAAACTCATCTGGGAGCCCTGGGCTTCCTGTGACCACACGATAAACACATTGGACAGTAGGAAAATCTAAGGTTCCTTTTGAGGGCCATCCAACATCAAGACTAGGACATTCTAGCTTGCAGAGGGTCCTGAGTTTTCCCAGGGTCATGTGAACCCTGTATTCACTGCTGACACCTTTTTTTTTTTTTTAAGCATGCAGTCTTAAGACCGTGGTTTTACTGGGTTTCCCTCCCAGCATGAATGATGTCGCAGACAAAGGGAGGGGATCCGTTCACATCACGTTTCCTGCTCCTGTCCCTTGCAAGAACTTAGGAGAGTCTTAGCTAACGTTTGTCTGTATAAGTCCCGGACCAGGCTACTCCGTGGAGTAGGTGACCGTTATACCATATGACACTCCATGAGACTCAGGGTGCCACTCCCTCAGACTCCATAGCTGAAACAGTGGAGCCATCAGACATACTCATACATACAAGTGTTTCTCATATTCAAACAGGTTGGACACCCTCCCCCCCCCGGGTATCCCTGACCGATGGGAGATGATCAGACTCCCCTTCTAACCTCATAGGTGGGTCTGGCTCAGACAGTGGTCCCAGGGCTTTTCTGCTTCGACAGGTGGATCCAGTCAGTTGTCCCGATCTCCTATTGTTGGTCCAGCCGGTGCAGAGGTGAGCGGGGGCTCTCCGGGAGAGCCCAACCTTGGGTCCAGTGAAATCAGTGGGGCTCACCTACATCCTAGATAAGTACTCCGTTTGCCATCTGTGGCCCATCACCTGTCCCACACCGGTGCAGGAACTCATATCAGTATCTAATAAATGGGAAATCCTAACAATGTGACTAAATTCATTCTTTTGGGCATTGCAGAAAACCTGGACCTGCAGAAAATTCTCTCTCCTGTGTTTCTAATCATGTATGTGTCCACTGTTTTGGGAAACCTACTCGTTGTAGTAACCATGATCACAAGTAAGCATCTGAGATCACCTATCTATTTTTTCCTTACTTCCTTTTCCTTCATGGATGCTATCTACTCTTCTGTCATTGCCCTCAAGATGATTGTGGACTCTCTTTCCAAGAGGCTGCCTGACCCAGCTCCTTGCAGAGCATGCCCTTGGTGGTGTGGGGATTATCCTTCTCATCACGATGGCCAATGACTCCTATGTGGCCATCTGTAAGTCCCTGCACTATACGACCATCATGAGTTCTCACGTGTGATGTCTGCTGCTGGGAGGTTCCTGGGTGGGGGAGTTCCCCACACAGTAATACAGCTTCTCTTCATGTATCAAATACCCTTCTGTGGCCCCAATGTCACTGATCACTTTATGTGTGATTTGTTTCCCTTGTTGAAACTGGCCTGCAGGGACACCCACACCCTGGGTCTCTTAGTCATCCTCAACAGTGGGGTGATGTATGTGACCATCTTCTTATGCTCATTGCCTCCTATGTGGTCATCCTCCTCTCCCTGGGTCTTGCAGCTCTGTGAAAAGCCCTCTCCACCTGTGGCTCCCACCTCACCGTGGTCATCTTGTGCTTCATGCCACGCATTTTCTCATGTGTGTAACTTGCAACTACTCACCTCTTAGACAAGGCAATGGTTGTGTCTGATTTCATTATCACACCCATGTTGAACCCATTCATCTACACACTGAGGAGGAATGCTGAGGTGAAAAATGCCATGTGGAGACTGCGAAAATGAGGACCTTTTGTTGGCAAATGACTGTCATGCTAAGAGTATCATGTTTCCCACAAAGAGCAATGCTTTCTGAAAAATGTGAGAAATAAAGTATCCATTATTTTCTAGCAGCAGGGGAATTTCTTAAATGTATAAAGCTGCTTGGGGCACCTGGGTGGCTCAGTTGGTTAAATGTCTGCCTTTTTCTCAGATCATGATCCTGGGCTACTGGGTTCCAGCGCAGCATTAGGCTCCTTGCACAGCTTGGGGTCTGCTTGAGATTCTTTCACCCTCTGTGCCTTCACTTGACCCTCCATCTCATTTTCTCTCTCTCTCTTGCTCAAATAAATATATAAAACTTTAAAATACACATACATAGAGGCAACTTGGGGTACTTGTGTGACATCTGGCTCTTGCTTTAGGCTCAGATCATGAACTCTAGGTCCCAGGATCCAACCCCATGACTGTTTCCCCATTCAGCAGGGTGTCTGCTTAAGGATTCTCTCCCTCTGGCCCTCCCCCTGCTCAAGCATTTTCTATGTCTTTTCTCTCAAGGAAATAAATCTATTAAAAATATAGAAACCTGCTTAATGATCTAGGATTTAAGGATTGTCTTTTTCTTAAAGAATCATAATTGTTAACTGCTTTCTACCCATCCTTGGCTTCCCATTGCTTTTATCTTGTCATAAAACTCTGTGATTGTTTTTCTTTCTCATGCCTCTAATCTCCAACCCCAACTGGAGAGACTTGCTTCATCCCTACCTGTGAATCAGTAGGTGGTGGACTTTTCATCTGCACCCAGGGCTCTGTGGGATTTTCTCACCTCAGTGCTTTTTCATCTCTCCTTCTGAAACAAGCTCCATCCTCTTCGTTCTCTCCTTCCCACTATTTACAGCCTGGCATTAAGAGATTTAGTGTCCTTACCTCAGAGAGCATCCCCCATGACTGTTTTAAAAATCCCTCCACTAATCCCCTCCACTGATAGACTAATTCCCTATGTCGATATTTTCCTTATTTCCTTTGTAAAATGATCAAATATATAATTACTTTTGCATGATTATAATTTCAGTTTTGTCTCTTGCCTTCTCTAATATACCAGACAACTTGACAGAAGGACGTTTCTCTTATTTATATTTAACATCTAGTAGGTTTTCAGTAAAGTCTGTTAAATGATTATGGAGTGAAAGGGCCTTTCTTT
>ML093446.1:1723-36375 GCA_003697995.1 Taxidea taxus jeffersonii | reverse complement strand
ACTAGCCGGGTATAAGTGGGATATGAATGTCATGGCGTGGTGGGTCGGGCAGCGAAGCAAGGACCTGGCTTTGCTGGGCTTGGTGCATGTCTACAGGGCAGAACCACTAAGAGCAGCAGCAGTGGGGACCCAGGGTAGCAGTGCAGAGGCAATGGTGGTTGTAAGTGGGGACACTGTGGATGGGGGTGCAGCGCAGTGGGAGCGGCTCATGTTGTGGGGGCAGCCTGGTGGTACCAGTGCGGGGAAGGTGGAGTAGGACTAGCGGGGCAGCAGCAGCATAGCAACAGGGGTAGGGGAGCAGGAAGGCTCCAGAGTTGGGGAGCAGGGGTAGTAGCTATTGGTAGCATGCAGGGAGCGGTGGGCAGGAACAGCAGGGGGGCAGAGTGGCAGGTGGGGCAGCAGCAGTGCAAGTCAACAGGGCAGGGCTGTGAAGGGCTTGGCTAGGAAGACCAGCAGCTGCAGGAACAGGGCAAGAGTGGGAAACAGGGCAGCAGCAGATCAGAAGCAGGGTAGTGGTAAGGGGTCAGTGACAGCGAGGGGCAGGGCACTGGTAGAGGTGGGGGGCGCATTCGGCAGGGTAGAGGTGTGGGGAGAGCACAGAGGGATGGTAGTAGCAATGCGGTGGGGCAGCAGGACAGTAATGGTGCATGGTGGTGGGCGGGGTAGGACAGCGTGGCTGGACGGGCGCATGTGGGGTGGCAGGCAGGTGGTGGCATGCGGAGAAGGGGGGACGGGACCAGCTGGGAGGCAGTGGCACAGCAACTGCAAAGGAAGGGCATGAAGGGCAGGGTAGGGCCTTAATGCATGTCAAGGGGGGCTGGAGAGTGAAGGTGAGCAGTGGCCTGGGGCACAGGGCTGAAGCCTAGCAGCGGCAGCGGTGGTAAAGTAGACAGTATGAGGGGTGCACTGCAGATGGCAGGGTCACAAGGCAGGGGCACCCAAGCAGTAGCAGCATTGGGAGAAGGCTGGGATGAATGGGGCAGTAGCAGCAGGACAGTGGAGAGGGAATCTGGAGGCACTGGAGCAGGGGTAGGGGGGCCGAAATGCAGTATCATTTTGGGGGTGTTTGGTGGGACCAGCAGGGCAAGAGGATCAGGTTAATAGCTGTGTGGGCAGGGCAGTGAAATTCAGCAGCAGCAACAGCAGGATAGAGGGCAGCAGCAGATCTGCAGCAACACCTGCACTGGGGAAAGGTGGACAGCAAGGCAGGGGTTCTGCACAGATGCAGCAGCAAGGGGGCAGTATGTGGTGAAGAAATGACACTGGGAGCGGGGCAGGGGGCAGTAGGGCAGCAGTGACTTGAGGAAGCTCAGTAGGATGGCAGCAGACAGGGAGGCAAAGCGGGGAGGGATTCTCCTGGATGTGGTTGGGAGGGAGCACAACAGCCAGATGGCAATGGTGGGGCATGGCTTGGGGGCAGGGCGGGGCAGTGGAGAAGGGCAGGAGCAGCAGGGTGACCAAGGTAGCAGTGGTGGTACTGTTGGAAACACAGGCACCAGGGCAGCCGGTGAGGGCAGTAGAAGCCTTGGAGGGTGGTGCAGCAGGGTGGAAGAGTCCTTGGAGGTGCACATGGGAGCAGTAAGGGCACTGGGGGTGGCACAGCAGGGCATCAATTGCAAGGGGCAGGGCAGTGGGGCAGCAATGGCGAGGGTTAGCAGTTGGGGGACAAAGGGGCACTGCTGTGGAGTAGCAGGTTGGAGGGTGGCAGCGGTGGTGGCAGCAGCTTATCAGGAATGGGGTGTGGAAGGGACAGCGGCGGGTCTGTGGAGGTGCAGCAGGGTGGCAGTGGGGGGATTTCACAGTGGGGTGGCAATGGTACTGGGTGTGGGGACCAGCCAGGTGGCAGAAGCACGGGTTGGGGGGGGCAGTGATTTGGTAGCAGCGCTATCAAATGCTTTTTCTGCATCTGTTGAGATGGTCTTATGATTTTGATCCTTCGTTTTGTTAATGCGGCACATTAGTTTGATTGATTTCTGGATGTTGAACCGCCATTGCATCCCTGAAATAAATCTTACTCAATCATTCCTCTTCCTGTATTGTTGAATTTGGTTTGCTGATAATTGGGTGAGGGTTTTTATGTCTATGTTCATCACAGGTACTAGTTTGTAATTTTCTTGTGGCACCTTGGGAGGTTTTGATAAGGGCCATGCTGGCCTCATGTGGGGAGCATTCCTTCCTCTTGTTTTTCTGGCAGAGTTTGAGAAGGATTACTATTCATTTTTTTCTGGGGATGATTCATAGAATTCACCAGTGAAACCATCGGGTCCTGGACTTTTGCTTGTTTCTTTTTTAATGGTCATTGGTCTGTTTAGGATTTCAGTTACTTCAGGATTCAGTCTTGGTAGTTTGTGTGTTTCTGGGAATGTATCCTTTTCTTTTGGATTATACAACTTGTTGGGGTGTAATTGTTCATAGTACTTTCTTATGAGGCTCTGTGTATCTATGGTACCAGGGAACATCTCTTTCATTTCTGATGATGAGTCCTCTTTCTTTTTTTTTTTTTTTACCTTGAGTCTGGCTGAGACTCTCTCAGCTTTGTTCTTTTCAAAGAACCAGCTCTTTGTTGATCTGTTTGTTTGTTTCATTCTTTCTGTTGTCTTTTTAGTCTATATTTCATATATTTCAGTTCTGATGTGTTCCTTCCTTTCTTCTACTAACATTGGACCTTATTTGTTCTTTTTCTGTTTCCTTGAGGTATCAAGTTGGGTTGCTTATATGAGATGTTTCATGTTTCTTTTTTTAAAGATTTTATTTAATTATTATTTTAGAAAGAGGGTGAGAGAGACAGCATGAGAGAGGGGGAGGGTTAGAGGGAGGAGCAGACTCCCTACAGAGCAGGGAGCCTGATGTGGGACACAATCCTGGGACTCTAAGATCATGACCTGAGCCAAAGGCAGTCGTTTAACCAACTGAGCCACCCAGGCGCCCTGGTTCATATTTCTTGAGTTAGGCCTATATCAGTATAAAATTCCCTCTTAGAACCACATTTATTTTTAAAGTTAGCTCTAAGGGGTGCCTGGGTGGCTCAGTCTGTTAGGCATCTGCCTTAGGCTCAAGTCATGAATTTAGGGTCCTGGAATTGAGCCTTGCATTGGCTCCCAGTTCAGCACGGGAAGCCACTTTCTTCCTCTCCTACTGCCTGCCGCTCCTTCCACTTTGCTCAGTCTCTCTCGTGCGTTCGTGCTCTCTCTCTCTCTCTCTCTGTCACATAGATAAATGACATCTTTAAAAAAATTAAGTGAGCTCTATGCCCAGTGTGGGGCTGAAACTCAAAAACAAAAGATCAGGAATCACAGTGCTCCACTGACTAATCAGGTGCCCCATTTTAGAACCCATTTTACTGCGTTCCATAAATTGTGTTTCATTGTATTATTTTTTCATTAGCTTCAACGTATTTTTTGGTTTCTCTTTTGGTTTGCCCATGGACCCAATTGGTTGTTCAGTAGCATGTTGTTTAGTCTCTGTGTTTATGAATATCCAGTTTTCTTCTTGTAATTGATTTCTGGTTCTATATCACTGTGGTTGGAAAAGATGGTTGATTTGATTTCAGTCATCATTTGGGAATATTCTAGGCTTCTGGAGTTTATTGACTTGCCTTGTGGCCTCACATATGTCCTATGGTGGAGCATGTTCTAGGTGCACTTGAGAGGATTGTATTCCGTGTGCTGTGATTGGATGGAGGGCTCTGTGTATATCTCAAGTCCATCTACGTAACGGGTTGTCAGAGGCTGATGTTTCCTTTGGGATCTTCTGTATGGATGGTGTATCCATTGAGAGAGTGTGAGGTATCAAAGTTCTTTACGGTATTGGTACTGATTGCTCCTCTTAGGTTTGTTCATATATGCTTTACATATTCAGTTGCTCATCTGTTGGGTGGGTACATATTTATACTTGTTACATCCTCTTACTGCATTGATTCCTTTATCAGTTTGTAGTGCAATTCTTTGGCTCTTGTTACAGTGTTTGTATTTTTTCTTTTTCTCCTCCATTGGACGGAGAATCAGAAGATCATCTGTTAGCTCTGCAGCCATGAACAAAGCAGACCCCTGCTCTAAGTCTGGTTTTCTTTTTTCCTCTCTATAAATAAACACATAAAGTCTTCTCCCAGGACCATATCCTGACTCCAATAAGAGAACATGTATACAAGTGCTTTGTAAACTAGGAGATACTGCCCTAGTGTGAAAATGATTGTGCAACCAGCAGATGTTCAGGATAAGATTTTTTAAAGACATATTTATTTATTGTAGAGACAGAAAGAGAGTACATGCACTTGCATATGCTAGAGAGTGGAGGGTCAGAGGGAGAGAGGGAATCTTCCAGGAGCCTCCTGACTGAGTGTGGAGCCTGGTGCGGAGCTCTCTCCCAGGAACTTGGGATCTTGATTTGAGCCAAAATCAACAGTCAGCCACTTAACTGACTGTGCCACCCAGGTAAGCCCAGAATAAGATATTTGAAAATATTTTGGGGGGCTTACTCCCATCGGTATTATTCTAAGTGACCTCTATTTCATTCAATTCTAAAAACTATACTTAAATTAAAAATAGAAGCTATTCTAAAAGCAAGTATTCAAAATATCCTCAGAGGTGGGGAAACAGACAGGACAGAGGTTATTTAGGGGCCCTGGGATGGTTCAGTAGTTGAAACTAATGCCTTTGGCTGAAGACGTAATCCAGGTTCCTGGGATGGCACCCTAGGTCAGGCTCCCTGCTCACTGGTGTGTCTTCTTCTCCCTCTCCTTCTGTTCCTTCCCTTGCTTATGTTCTCTCTCTCTCTCCCTCTCTCTGCCTGTATCTCAAATAAATTATTAAATTAAAAAGGTAAGTTACTTGCTCAGTGTCATGATAAATATTAGAACTAGATACAGTCCTCAGTGTGTAACCCTGAAGAATGTGTTCTTTCATTTTTATGTTTACCAAAAAATACTGAGCCCTCAAAATACCATGGATTATCACTCCCATCACTCCCATCTCTCTGGTCTCCAGCCCCACTCCCAGCTCACCCAGCCTGTGACCGAGCATTTCTCTCTCTGGCACAGAGCTCCATTTGGAATCTTTAAACTCAGCAGATTCCTCCTGCTCTGCTCTTCTGGCAGTTGAAAGTAGGTCTCCCTGGATCTGCCACTTGTGCAGCTCCTGCTCAAAGAGCAGTGGTCTTTCTGTGCCACGAATCATAATTTAAGGTTACCCCAAGCTAACCGCTCAATCCTGGGCTCTGTCTCTGTACCCAGCTTCCCCACTCTTATACCTGCAAGCTCTACTACACTCAGACACCCTCGTTTCTTCTGTGACCCCATGGGACTTGAACCACACTATCCCCGTGAGAGCTCCACACCCGCTTAGCCTCTGGAGCGATGTCCCTCAGTGGAGCAGACATTTAAAAGCTTGAATTTTGTGCTCCATTGCTCCACTGCCTGCTGGGAGCCGGCCCCTCCACCTACAGTCTAATACACTCATATTTTGATTGGCATATCATTAGACTATATAGTTTTGATAGAAATTCTTAATCTTGATAACAGTGAGTTTGACAATTTTTCTCTGTAAAAGTGTCACACAACTTTTGGTCTATTCCTGTCAATTTCTGTTCTTAGCTTTTATTACCACAAGACACAGCATCATGTGTAGTGACCAGAGGGGTCAGAATTCTGGCCTGGTGTGGACGAGAAGCTCAGAAATACCTCCACTCCTGAATTTAGTTGATTTTAGATAGAAGTGTGAAGGCAATCTAAAGGACAAAAATAAGCTCAAAATATATCATAAACCTAAAAATACAAAATGTCAAGCTATAGAAATTCATATAAAGTGTCAAATTACAGAAGAAATGTAAAATATATTTGTGTCATTGGATCAGGCAGGGAGTTTGAACGGGCAACAACAAAAGCAAAATTCATACTAAAATAATGACTTGCATCATCACAATTTTAAAAATTCCTCTAGAAAGACAGTAATAAAAAGCAGGAAATACAAATCAGAGATTAGTGAGAATACTGAGTGAAGGTCTATACATGGGTGTTTATAGAAGCTGTAATCCTAATTTCCAAGAACTGGAAACAACCTGATCGTTCTCCATCCCATGGGTAGAGAAACCACAATTGCAAACTGCTGAAACACACAGAAATGTGGATGACTCTCACGGGTACCATGCTAAGTGAAGGAAGATGAATTCAAAAGGCTGAATAATCTATGATTTCACTGATATGACATTCTGGAAAAATAGCAGTAGTTGGTGAAAACCATCAGGGGTTGACAGCTGTTGTGGTATGGGAAAAACTGAACCAAGGGATGGCACCAAGAAAATTCTGGGGGTGACAGACCAGTTCTGTGTCTCTGTGTCTTCAGTGTGGTGCTGGTTATCTGACAATGTATCTGTCAAACTGAGAACCATGGACCCCAAAGAGTAGTGGGCATTGCATATAAATTTAATAGCAAACAGGTGAAAGTTTGAACAGGTAACTTAGATGTTTCTAGGGTGAACACTCCTGGCTTGTTTTATATATATATATATGTATATATACATATGTGTGTGTGTGTGTTTGTGTATTTGAGGAGTGACATTTTAGAATCTTTATTCATTGTAGTCAACACTGCCAAATTTCAGATAGAAAACAATTATTGAAAATTTTCAGATAATCGTCCATTTTGCCGTATGTCACCTGTAAATTCCAAGAGGAAGAACAACTCCAAAATCATATTATAACACCATCCATAGTTAGTCTTCTCTGGTTTAGACAAACGTACATCTACACACACATACACACATGCGTAAAAAGAAGAAAATAATGGATAAAATGAGGAAATCAAACATAATTTCCCTACCAATCAAAATGATTAAATTGCTCCATTCACAAATTTATAAGTCCAAGTTTTATTTATTTTTATTTTATTTTTTATTAATGTATAATGTATTATTTGCATCAGGGGTGCAGGTCTGTAAATCATCTGTCTTACACAATTCACAGAACTCACCATGGCACATACCCTCCCCAGTGTCCATAAGCCAGCCACCCTATCCCTCCCTTCTCCCCTCAACTACCCTCAGTTTGTTTCCTGAGATTAAGAGTCTCTTATGGTTTGTCTCCTTTTCCAGTCCCATCTTGTTTCTCTCTTACCTCCCTTCCACCCACAACCCCATGTCCTTTCTCTCAAGTTCCTCATAACAGAGAGATCATATGATAGTTTTCCTTCTCTGATTGACTCATTTCCCATAGTAAAATACCCTCTAGTTCCATCGTGTCATTTCAAATGGAAAGAATTTGTTGTGCCTTTTTGATGGCTGCATAGTATTCCATTGTATTGCTTTTCTTTATCCATTCCTCTGTTGATGAGCATGTAGGTTCTTTCCTTAGTTTGTCTACTGTGGACATTGCTGTTAGTAACATTTGTGTGCACATGCTCCTTTGGATCACTACATTTGTATCTTTAGGATAAGTTCCCAGTAGTGTCATTGCTGGGTTCAACCTTTTGAGGACCCTCCATACTGTTTTCCAGAATGGCCGCACCAGCTTGCATTCCCACCAACAGTGTAGGAGGGTTCCCCTTTCTCTGCATCCTCACCAACATCTGTTGTTGTCTGTAGGTCCACGTTTTATGAGCAAATTCATCTCAAGTGAATGTTCAAATCTGGCCCATGGAAAACTATTAAAGTAAAAAATATAAGAGACAGCAATCATGACAATTACCTTGTGTCTGCTCAGGAACTATTTAAATGAGACTACAGCAGGCAGTCCTGAAGATTCTATCTGTGAGTTTGTATCAATGAAATTGCAGCACCACCTGCACCACCTGGTGTGGCTGGGGTCTCAGTCAGTGAAGTATCCATCTTCAACTCAGGTCATGATCCCAGAGTCCTCGGATTGTGCCCCATGTGGAGCCCCATGTCAAGTCCCGTGTGACTCTGTTCAGCCGGGAGTCTGCTTGTCCCCATCCCTTTCCCTGCTTTTACTCTCTCTTCCAATTAAATATATACAATCTCTTAAAAAATGAAAAATGGGAGAAAGAAATGATAGTACCACCTAAAGCTATTTGTCAAGTTCAGTGGTTTGTTCTTATCATATTTAGTTACTCGTAGGACAGAACTGAAGCTTAAAATTTGCTGGTAAAACAACCAAAGAAGTAGATTTTTTTTGAAAGTTTGTAAGTTTGTTCTGCCAGTCAAGTTCAATTAAAAGTAGAATTTGTTCAATATTGGAAATTGGGAGCAGCAAGGCAGTAGGAGAAATCAAGCATCCGATCCTGATGACATTTATTGTGCCGGCAATATAATGCCAATCTAATCATATTAAACCACCATAATATCCTAAAATAAATCTAATTGGGGTGCCCACGTGACTCAGTTGGTTTAGCATCTGACTCTACTTTGGCTCTGGTCATGATCTCAGGGTGCTGAGATTGAGCCCTACGTTCGGCTACATGTAGTGCAGAATATGCTTCATATTCTCTCTCTCCTTCTCCTCTGCTCCTCCCTCCACTCATGAGCACTTCCATGCTCTCTCTCTAAAAATAATAATATTAATAATAATAAAATAAAATTGTAGTAATAACGAAACATGTTGATAATATATATGCATCCCATATGTACCAAAACAACATATATTAGAACAACATTTTGCTATATAATTTGCTATATAATTATCCTATAGGTACTATAGGTATGTCTTTTTCATATGTACATGTATTTCTCTTTTTGTTAAGATTTTATTTATTTATTTAACAGAGAGAGTAGGCAGAGGGGCAGGTGGGGTGGGGTGGGGAGCAGGCTCCCTGTTGAGCAGAGATCCCCATGCGGGGCTCAATCCCAGGACCCTGAGACCATGACCTGAGCAGAAGGCAGAGGCTTAACCTACTGAGCCACCCAGGAGCCCCTGTAGATATATTTCTTGATGTTTTCCTCAATATGTAATTGTGTGCACTCTAATTTCAACACTGATATCCTATAGTAGTACTGTGTCTCATTCTATTGGAATAATGTTCTCTAGTCTGTGCCAATAAGTTATTTTACTCATTTACCTCAAATCTCTTGTTTTCTCCATCCTTCCTCACTCTGTCCCTCCCTTATTTTCTTCTTCCATTTTGTAAACCAGAAATCTATGGAGCACCTTCTGTTTTCTAGGCTTTAAGCTAAAGATAGACAAAATTTTGTCTGTTAGTTTGTTTCTAGGAGACAAAAGTGTGAATTATATGAAGTTTCCTGCTCTAAGGAGAAAGAAGGAAAACAGACGCGATCACGACAGCATATTTTAGTAGGAAGCCAGGTCAAAATGTTACTACAACACCAAGGAAGCCATGTTTCTCTGTGCTTAGGAATGACGTAGACCACCTCTCAGATATTCGTGTTTGGGAATGAAGGAAAGATTGTCAGGCAGAGCTCAAGGAAAGAACTTAAGCAGAGAGAGCTGCATGAGCAATTGTGTAGCTGCTTCAAAATCGATGATCTTTTCCAACAACACAGAGCAGTCTGATGAGCTAGAATGAGGGTTTCTCTGGTCAGTATCAATTAGTAAACATTCTAGGCTTTTCAGCAGTCTCTGCTGCAAGCACGCAACTCTGCCATCAAGTATGAAAACGGCCATGCACTATGCCTAAATGAACAGGCAGTGTTGCATTCCAATAAACTTTATGTGCAAAAACAGGTGGTGAGCCAGGTTTGCCCTCAGGGTGTAGTGTACCCCGGTCCTCTCATAGGTCCAGCAGTTCCAGATAATATCTTCCTTATTAAATTTGGTGAAACTGGTGGGAGGGTTACTGATATTCAAATAATAGTCCTATGTCATCCAAGATTCTATTCCCAGATTTATATTTTCCTGACTTCCGTTTTTAAGATAATTTTATTTACCTCATTCCGCACCACTTGTGCAAGTGAGTATAGACCCAAATCTGTACTAATCCAAGCACTTCATCACATAAAAATTGGTGATAGGAATGTAAGCATATCTGTAAGGATAGTAAGTACGGGACTTTGATTAAATATGTAATATTCAGAGAAAATATGACCTTGCTCCTACATTTGTAAAATATCAGCATTTGCTCTAATTGGAAAGAAAATGAAGATATATAAGGTGTTACTTTCAAAGTATACTACAAACTAGAAAAGTGATAAATCTTTTCTTTATATGTTATTATGCCTGTTTTTGATTCTTTTTCTCTCCAGCTTTATTATGTTGATTTACATAAAATGTATCAAATTTGGATAACCCTTGCAAATGCTAATCTCATCAGCCTTAATTCCTTTGATTTGCAGAAGAACCTTATCATCATAGCACATTAAGTTCTGTTACTTTTTTTTTAAAGATTTTATTTATTTATTTGTTAGAGAGAGAGAGAGAGACAGAGAGAGAGCACAGGCAGACAGAGAGGCAGGCAGAGGCAGAGGGAGAAGCAGGCTTCCCGCCTAGCAAGGAGCCCAATGTGGGACTCGATCTCAGGACCCTGTCCTGGGATCATGACCTGAGCCAAAGGCAGCCGCTTAACCAACTGAGCCACCCAGGTGGCCCTAACTTCTGTTACTTTAAATGTCTGAAGCCTTCTGTGCAGTTGACAATGTACCCAAATTCATTTCACGTCCATTCCAAGGATTCAGCCAACATTTTGTGCAGGTCATTACATTTAACATTTTAGTATTTTACAGTAAATTATCTACCTCTTCAATATGCCAAACACACTTAATGAAATTGGAAATTTGAAGTTTGTAAAACTTCATATAATCTTTTGCTTAATATTCAACAACATAGACCTTTTATTATGGATGGTAGAAACTAAAGAAAATCTAAACTTAAGTGTTCAAAAATATTCATCACAAATATGCATTTAATTTAAAGTGAGGAGGAGATACGTACAGGGAATTTCTCTTTTAGCATCAATTTTGCTGAATGTCTTCACAACAATGAAGTGATGATGTTGCCGGGCTCCACTTAAGTATGGAGAACCGTGTTTACCTTCTAAATAATGCTTGTTAGTTCTGGCAGGACTATGTATAATGGGGAATGACACAGGTTTAGGGAGACATTGAGGGATATATTTTAAATCAATAATTAATAACCATCACAGATTTACATTTTACCAACCACTACATTATACATGCTTTATCACATTTAACTCTCTCAGTAATCCTGTTATTATTGCCCATTGTAGAAATACAAAATTAAGCTTGCCAAGGATAAATCATTTGCCCAGAGTCAAGGCCAATCTTCACACAACATCAGAATTTTAAACACATCTTCGTCTAACACCATGGCACCATTTTGGACCTATCTCATATTTTGTCACAGTATGGAGAAATAAAAGGAGAATGTGGGACTTCAGATCAAGTGTTGGACTCATGCTCAACCCAGACATTTGGCTGGAATTCCTGGTACATGTTAATGCATCAAAGATATCTATATGCCTCAAACCTATTAGGGTTGCAAATAACCTCATCAAGTTATTTATTTTGCCATTTTAAACTGGAATTCACTCATTGAAACTGAATTTGCTTGACAATCCTAAATCAAGGAGGAACTTTTCCATCTGCCATCTGCACTGGAGCCACTGCCAAGCTAAACAAATTAAAAGCGCTTAGGGGAAGACCATTATTATTGAGATTGAAACATTTGATACAGAAAAAATATATATATACATATACACGTATATGTGTATATATATATACATATACATGTACATATATGCATATACATATATATGTATGTGTACATATATGTGTGTATATGCACATATGTACATGCATACATATACACATGTATATATGTACATGTGTATATGTATGTGTATATATACACATATACATATATATATATATATAGCCAAGATCCAGAATAAGGAAGGAGTCTGTCCTGAGCAGCAGAGTAACCTTTGCTGGAAGATTGGGGTACTGGCTCTGACTGTAGCATTCCGAAGAAGTCCACCCCTCATCTTGTGTTGAGACTTTGTGTTGAATAGAAGAAAAGGAAGAAATCTTACCACACTCCCCAAAAGATAAACATCTGAGAAAGACGGTTCAGGTAGCTGTCCTGAAATACTATATGGAGGGTGAGAATGGCAAAACTGGTCACCTTTGTTGGGAGTGGACTTCAGCAGGAGTTTTTACAGCCAGCCATTAGACAGACATTGTTCTGACAGTCATCTGACCTATTGCTTCAGTAAATCAGAAGATAAATCACTGGGTATGACTCAATAAAAGCGTGAATGAAAAAGGGCATGAAAGAGGACAGGATAAGATCACACAGTTCTGTCTTGTATGTTTTGGAAGAGCCACAGTATGAGCATCAGGCTAGGACCTTCAAGAGAAGCAGTGAGAAAAGGACCAAAAAGCCCAAGCCAGCAGCAAGGAGAGTCTTTAGCTGACGGCATGTATATGGAGGTCCTGGCATGCACATCCCCAGGAGGCGACTAGGATACTAAGGAACTCCTTAAAAGTGGGCTTCCGATGGATACTAGCACTCCAGTCCTACTAAGAACAGGAAGGAAAAGGAGTATGTGCAAATGGAAACCAAGCTAGACACTGGCAGTCATTAAACCACATCATAAACTATAATGGTGCCCTCTTGTGGTAGATAGAGATGCAGAGCAATACTCTAGGTCAGAAGTTTGTCCTATATCTAATAATTTTGCCCTCGGAGAGTGGACGAAGCTCCACACTGACACTTTACATGGATCACCACTTAAAATTATACCTCCTTTATCTTTAAGGCACAACCATATGATGGGTGTTATTTTACAAACCCCAGCATCCTGAAACTGTTCAGTCAGTCCAATGTATGGATAATGGTTTTTTGTTTTGTAGAATCAACTCTTAAAGGGATGAAAAAAGTACAGAAAAAAATTTCAATTAGATGCAAAACAATGAGAATTATTCCTAAGGCTGAATCACTAAATTGTGTGTGAAATAATAAAAGACTTCTAGTTGAAAATTTGAGGGTGCAAGCTCCACTCACCAGATCCTTTTATGAGCTGTATCCCCAGTGGCTTTGAGGATTCCACAAACAGAGCTTTACAATCACTCTGCTCTTTTGAGTTCTAGCTCAATATATTTTCTATAACTCCACAATGCCAGAGAGAGGTCTTTTCTAAATTGTAGTGAAGGAAGGTTGAAATTTTGTTGGGTAAGCGGCAACGAGAAAAGTGGTAACTCTAGACCACAGAAAATTCATAATTACTCATTTGGTATTTTCATTGAAATTACAAAGTGTTCCGATGCAAATGTCAAGGCTTTAGGGGGAAATGCACCCTAAATTCAATAAAGAAAGGGGAAAGGGAAGGGACCAGCCCCCCTGGCAGTGGTGTGGTGGGTGTGATGGGTGTGGTGGATGGGCCCAAAGTGCACCTCCAGGGGGCAGGGCAGCCACAGAGCAGTGGCAGTGGAGGTAAAGGGGGTGGTGTGGGGGGGCACAGCAGGGTGGCAGGGGTGCATGTGCTGGGCAGCTAGGTGGTAGCTGGTTGTGGGGGGGGGAACGGACCTGTGTTGTGGCATCAGCGCAGTAAAGCGCATGGCAGTGGGGATGCAATGGGTGGGGAAGGGGAAGCAGCTAGGGCTTAGGGGCTCCTGGGTGGGGTGAGAACAGCAGGGCAGCAGGGAGGCCTTAATGACAGGGCATGGTGGGTGGGGCAGAGAAGCAAATGCCTGGCTTTGTGGACTGGGCCTGTTGTGTGTCAAAAGGGCTGTAGGACTAATAGCAGCAAGAGCAGTGGGGCAGGGGATACCAGGGCAGCAGCAGAGCAGCAGCAGTGGTTCTCAGTAGGGCGGTGTGGACAGGGGTGCAGTGGGGTGGGAGCAGCTCATGTTGTCAGGGCAGCCTGTCAGTAGCAGTGCAAGGAAGGTGGAGCAGGACCAGCAGGGCAGCATCAGTGTGTCAACAGGGGTAAGGAAGCCAAAAGGCTCTAGAGTGGGGGGCAGGGGTAGCAGCTAGGTGGTGGCACAGGGAGGGGGGTGGGTCCAGGAGGATGGCAGTGTGGCAGGCAGGGCAGCAGTGCAAGTCAAGGGGGCAGGGCTGCGAAGGCCTGGGCTGCGAAGGGCAGCAGCTGCAGGACACAGGGCAGCAACAGGACACAGGACAGCCGTGGGACACAGGGCAGCAGCAGATCAGCAGCAGGGTGACGTTAAGGGGGGCAGTGTCAGTGAGGGACAGGGGATTGGTAGCAGGGGTGGGGCGCAGCCAGGGAGGGCACTGCGGGATGGTAGCAGCAATGCAGTAGGGCAGCAGGGATGTAATGGCGCATGGTGGCAGGTAGGGTGGGGCAGCGGGGCGGCCCTGGCACATGTGGGGTGGCAGGCAGGCAGTAGCACCCTGGAGAAGGGGGTAGGGACCAGCTAGGAGGCAGTGGTACAGCAGCTGCACAGCAAGGGAACAGTGGGAGGGTGGGGCCTTAAAGTATGTCAGTGGGGGCAGGGCAGTGAAGCTCAGCAGTGGCCTGGGGCACAGGGCAGAAGTCCAGAGGCCGCAGCATCAGTGGTAATGTGGACAGTGTGGGGGGTGCGCAGCAGGGTGGCAGGGTCAAAGGGGGGGACAGCCAGGCGGTAGAAGCATTGGAAGGGCGTCTGGGATGAGTGGGGTGGCAGCAGGAAGTCAACGGGGAGGGAATCAGGATGCCCTGGAGCAGGGGTAGGGGGGCAGCCAGGTGGTAGCGGTGCAGGAGGGGTTAACGGGGCCATTAGGGCAGCAGCATCAGGTCAACAGCTGGGTGGGCAGGGCAGGGAAACGCAGCAGGAGGAGCAGCAGCAGCAGCAGCATCAGGACAGAGGGCAGCAATGGATCTGCAGTGGCAGAGGCACTGGGGTAATGGGGGCTCCTGGGCGGGAGTACTGTGCAGCTGCAGCAGTGAGGGGGCAATAAGCAGTGAAGAAATGGTGTGGGAGGGGGTGAGGGGGGGCAGCGACCTGTGGAGGTGGGCACAGTGGGATGGCAGCAGATGGGGAGGCAAAAGGGGAAGGCATTGACAGGGATGTGGGTTGGGAGGGACCAGCGGGGCAGCAGCTGCACAGCAATGGCACAGCGTGGCGTGGGGGCAGGGCGGCGCAGTGGAGATGGGCAGGAGCAGCAGGGTGACCAAGGTAGCAGTGGCAGTGGTGTTGGAAACACAGGCACCAGGGCAGCAGGTGAAGGCGGTAGCAGTGCTGGAGGAGGCTCAGCAGGGCAGCAGAGCCCTGATGGGAGCACAATGGAGTGGCATGGGCGCTGGAAGTGGCACAAGGGGGCGTCAGTGACAACAGGGCTGCGCTTGGGGGAGGACATTGGGGTGGCAGCATAATTGGGGTGGGCAAGCGGGATGCCATTAGCACCGGGGAGGGATAGGATAGACCAGTGTCACTGCAGCTGCATGGCAATGGTGCTGCCTGGCTTGGGGAGCTGAGCGGTGCATCGGAGGTGGGTAGTGGCAGCTGGGTGACCAAGGCAGCGGTAGTGGTTTTGGAAACACAATGGGCAACAGGTGGGAGGGGGTAGTTGGGCAGTAGCTTTGGGGGGTGGTAGTGGTGCTGGGGGGGCAGCAGAGCAGCAGTGGTGCAGCCAGTGATGTGTCGTGGCCAGCGGGAAGCAGCTGCATGAAAGAGGGGCAGAGCAGTAGAGCTGGACAACAGTAGTGGGGTGGAGGGAGTGAAGTAGCCAGGAGGGGAGGACTAGGCCATGGTAGACTGCCAGGGGGTGCTTCCTCACACTGGGGAGGCCAGGTGGGTAGGGCCTTGACCCTGGGACTGTGCCTCAGGCTCTCCATCTGTAAAGCCATCATAACCTCAAAACCTTGGGGTTATTGTAGGATTTAACAGAGGTAATGAGTTTATTACAGACAGGTTCATAGTACAGGTTGTCATTCCTCTCATTGCACTTCTAGCTGCCTGACCTTTGGCAGGGGATGTCATCTCCATGCCTCAGATTTCTCATCTGACAGATGGACCTAAAAATAGTACCTGTGTAGGCTTGTTTTAAGGATTTAGTGAATTAGTAAATGGAACACACCTCCAAGGTAAATGTGAAGCCTGGTGCCTGGTGCAGGGTAAGCAAACACCAACGTGATGGTCACCCTTATGAGTATCACCATTAGGTAATTGAGGAGCAGGCACCTGGCCTCAGCATTTTATACACTTCACCAGCTTGATTATTTCAGTCAGCTAGGATCCTGAGAGGGCCCTGGGTCTTAGAGACACAGATAATATTTGCAACTAGATTTCAAGCCCTTGTCTCTGTGGATCCAAAACCCATGCTTCGAATCTCTCCATTATTGGGGCTCATCCCAATCCCTCTTGCCTCATGCTTTGCCCTGCACCTTATGGCTTAGATGCCACCTAACACATAGGAATAAATGTTACCTATTTTTGTTACTATAGTTGTCTTGATTCACTTGCAGTCCATTGATGGCATAGTCAGAAACAGCCTTTGTTAGTGATTGAGAGCAATAGCTGAAGGACCATCCCAACAGAGAGAAATGAGACCAATTTTATGTGCTCTTCTCCCCCATGATTAGGGTCACAAGACAGGGATGATTCAGAGATTACTAATGAAGTAAAGAACTTGGCTGCCCAGCTGAATGAGCCTGAGTAGATAGCAGCAAGAGCTTTTTGTAGGATCTCAAAAGATACCTAGGAGATGGACCATTCCCAGGGATTTTGAAACCATTAAGGCACTTTCCATACACCCAGCATTGCTACCCTTCCTCAACTTCTTCAGTATTCCCTCATCAACTCCTTGCTTCTTCCCATACCCCAAAGTGTGATGCAGGGTAGACCGTGCTGAGCAGAGTGGAGCCCAGCACCTTACATGCCATTCTGTGCATGCACTCACCAGTTCTGAAAGCTGTCCTTTAGTCTCTGTGAGGAACATGAGGGCACCCTATGTGCAGATGTTTGCAGTTCAGTGTACATTCTGAGTCCTCTAAGCATTGCTGTATGCCTTATCTGTTTAAATCCAGTTTTGTCTTGTCTTGCTTTACAAAACCTTATTCTTTTTTTTAAAGATTTTATTTATTTATTAGTTAGAGAGAGAGAGTGAGCACAGGCAGAGAGGCAGGCAGAGGCAGAGGGAGAAGCAGGCTCCCTGCCGAGCAAGGAGCCCGATGTGGGACTCGATCCCAGGATGCTGGGATCATGACCTGAGCCGAAGGCAGCCACTTAACCAACTGAGCCACCCAGGCATCCCAAAACCTTATTCTTTTGATAACTTGTAAGATTACTCTTAGCAACTTCTAAGTTTGCAGTACAGTGTTATTAACTGTGGTCACCATGTTGCCCATTACACCCTGTGACTTGCTTATTTTATCCCTCTATGCTTGTACCTTTGGACCCTAGTCATCACCTCACACCCATCCTTCTGCCCATCAACCACTCATCTGTTCACTGTCTCTTTAAGCTCAGTTTTAAATGTTTTTTTAGATGCCAGGTAAAAGTGATGTCATCATATAGCATTTTTTGTTGACTCATTTCACTTAGCATCATGCCCTTGGGCTCCATCCAGTCCATGTTTGAAAATGGAAAGATTTTTTTTTTTTTTTAGGATGACCAAAAAGTATTGCACTTTATAGACGTACACCACATCTTCTTTATTGATTCATCCCTCCATGGACATGTAGGTTGTCCTCCTCTCTTAGCTATGCGAAATAGTGCAGTGAACATGGGGGTTCATCTGTTGTTTCTTTTTTTGTTGTTGTTATTTCTTTTCAGGATTCCAGAATTCATTGTTTATGAACCACATCCATTGCCCCATGCAATACGCACCCTCCATAATTCCCACCACCAGGCTCACCCAACACCCCACCTCCTCCCCTCCAAAACCCTCCATTGGTTTCTCAGAGTCCACCAGCTCTCATGGTTCATCTCCCCCTTCATCTGTCTTTTCAAATAGTTTTGTTTTGTTTTGTTTGAATAAACGGCCAGAAGAGAAATTGCTGGGTAGTAGGGTAGTTGTATTTTTAACTTTTTGAGGAACTTGCATATTGTTTCCTCAGTGGTTGCACCTACTTACATTCCCATCAACAGTGCCCCAGGGTTCCCATCAACAGTGCCCCAGGGTTCCCTTCCTTCCACATCCTCACTCATGTTTGTGATTTCTTGTCTTTTTGATATGAAGTCTTCTCACCACCGTGAGGTGATACCTCATTGTCTGGATTTGCATTTCTCGATGATTCATGATGTTCAGTCACTTTTCACCTACATGTTGGTTCTCTGTAGGTCTTCTCTGGATAATGTCCGTTTGGTAGTCCTCCCACTTTTTTTTTGCTTAAAGATTTTATTTATTTATTTGAGAGAGGTCACAAGTAGGCAGAGAGGCAGGCAGAGAGAGAGGGAGAAGCAGACTCACTGCTGAACAGAGAGCCTGATGGGGGGCTCGATCCCAGGACCCTGGGATCATGACCTGAGCCAAAGACAGAGGCTTTAACCGACTAAGCCACCCAGGCACCCCTGTCCTTCCACTTTTTAATCACATCATTGTTGTTCTTGTTGTTGTTACTGAGTTGTGTGAGTTTTTATATATACATATATATAGGATATGAACCTTTCATCATGTGATTGGCAAATTTTTTCTCCCAGGAGGTAGGGTGCCTATTTATTTTGTTGGTGATTTTCGTTGCTAGGCAGGGGCTTTTTAGTTTGATGTCATTTCACTTGTTTATTTTTGCTTTTGTTGCTGTGGCCTTTGGAGGGTAATCCCAAAAAATCGCGGCCAGGATCTATGTCAAGTGGATTTGCCCATGTGTTTTCTGCTAAGAGTTCTATGTTTTCAGGTCTTATATTGAAGTGTTAAATCCATTTTGACTTAATTTTTGTGTATGGCATAAGATAGTAGTTCAGTTTCAATCTTTTGCACGTGGCTGTCCAGTTGTCACAAGGTGCTGGAACATGGATGTGTGCATTTACTTCTGGGCTTTCTCTTCTGTTCTGCTCTTGTGCGTGTCTTTTCTTAAGCCAGTGTGCCAGCAACCTTTCAGGAGCGCCTGGATGGCTTGGTTGGTTAAGCAACTGCCTTCGGCTCGGGTCATGATCCCGGATTCCCGGGATCGAGTCCCGGGATCGAGTCCTGGGATCGAGTCCCACATCGGGCACCCGGCTCCGTGGGGAGTCTGCTTTTCCCTCTGACATTCTCCTCTCTCATGCTCTCTCTCACTCACTCTCTCTCTCTCTCTGAAATAAATATATAAATTCTTTAAAAATGTGTTTTCCTTTCAGATTTTTTTCTCTTTTTTTTTTTCCTTTTCAAATTTTTATTTGAATTCTAGTTAGTTGACACACAGTGCAATATTGGTTTCAGAGAATTCAGGGATTCCTCACTGGCAACACCCAGTGCTCATCATTACACGTGTGCTTCTTAATCCCCATCACCCAGTTAGTCCATCCCCTGCCTACCTCCCCTCTATCAACACTCATTTTGTTTTCTGTCCTCAAGAGTCTCTTACAGTTTGTTTCCCTCTCTGTTTTTTGTCATTCCCTTCCCATTGTCTGATCTGTTTTGTTTCTTACATTCCATAGGAGTGGAATCATAGGGCATTTGTCTTTATCTGACTGCCTTATTTCACTGGGGATAACACACTCTAGCTCCATCAGGCTGTTCTTAATCACATTGTTTCTGTAGCTTACTTTGTTGTAAGAATATTGTCCATGATACATACAATGTACATGATACATACAAAATATGTGTTCATCAACTCTGTGTTATTGGCAAAGCTTCCAATCACCAGTAGGCTATTAGTTGTTCAGTTTGGGGGGAGTCAAAAGTATGCTGAGATTTTCAACTGCACAGGGGTTGGGTATCCCTAATCCCTGCATTATTCAAGGGCCAAATGTGTGTTGAATAAAAGTGGTAAGAGTGAGCATCCTTGACTTTCCCTAGTCTTAGAAGAAAGGCTTTTGATGTTCACCATGACAGATGATGTGGCCAGTCATGTATGGCCTTTATTATGTTGAATTATGGTCTCTGTATACCTGCTTTGTTGAGAGCTTTCATCAAAATCAGTGTTGAATTTTGTAAAATGCTTTTTCTCCATCTGTTGTGATGGTCCTATGATTTTGATCCTTCATTTTGTTAATACAGCACATTACTTTGATTGCCTTGTGGATGGTGAACTGCCCTTGCATCCCTGAAAAAAATCTTACCTGATTATACCTCTTCCTGTATTGTTGAATTTGGTTTGCTGATATTTGGTTGAGGATTTTTATGTCTATGTTCATCACAGATACTGTTCTGTAATTTTCTTTTGGCATCTTGGGGGGTTTTGATAAGGGCCATGCTGGCCTCGTTAAGTGAGGTGGGGAGCATTCCTTCCTGTTGTTTTCCTGGCAGAGTTTGAGAAGGATTGGTACTCATTTTTTTTTTCCTTGTGGATGTTTCATAGAATTCACCAGTGCAACCATGGGGTCCTGGACTTTTGCTTGTTGGAAGTTTTGATTTCTTGTCATTGGTCCTGGACTTTTTGGAAGTTTTTGATTTCTTGTTTAATCTCCCTAATGGTCATTGGTCTGTTGAGAATTTCCGTTTCTTCAGGATTCAGTTTTGGCAGGTTGTATGTTTCTGGGAATTTATCCTTTTCTTTTGGATTGTCCAACTTGTTGGGGTGTAATTGTTCATAAAACTTTCTTATGAGTCTTTGCATATCTATGGTATCAGTGGGAACATCTCTTTCATTTCTGATGATGAGTCCTCTTTCTTTTTTTTTTGGCTTGAGTCTGGCTGAGAATCGGTCAGCTTTGTTCTTTTCAAAGAAGCAGCTCTTTTGTTGATCTTTCTATTGTTTTTCTTTTAATCTTTCTATTGTCTTTATAGTCTATATTTCATTTCTTTCAGTTCTAATGTGTTCCTCTTTTCTACTAACATTAAACTTTATTTGTTCTTTTCTGTTTCCTTGAGGTATCAAGTTAGGTTGCTCTTTTGCGATGTTTCTTGTTTCTTGAGCTAGGCCTATATCAGTATAAACTGCCCTCTTAGAACAACTTTTTTTTTTCTTTAGTTAGATCTAAGGGTGTCCTTGGTGGCTCAGTCTTTTAGGCATCTGCCTTTGGCTGAAGTCATGAATTTAGGTTCCTGGTGTTGAGCCCTGCTTCAGCTCCCTGCTCAGCACAGGGAGCCACTTTCTCCCTTACTGCCTGCTGTTCCCCTCGCTTTGCTCAACCTCTCTCTCTCTGTGTCAAATAAATAAATAACATCTTTAAAAAAATAAAGTGGGCTCTATGCCCAGTGTGGGTCTAAAACTCCAAATCACAAGATTAAGAGTCACAGCGCTCCACCAACTAATCTGGTGTCCCATTTTAGAACCCATTTTACTGAGTTCCATAAATTGTGTTTCATTGTATTATATTTTCATTTGCCTCCACTTATTTCTTGGTTTCTCTTTTGGTTTGCCCATGGACCCAATTGGTTGTTCAGTAGCATGTTCTTTAATCTCTCCATTTATGAAATTCCAGTTTTCTTCTTGTAATTGATTTCTAGTTCTATACCACTGTGGTTGGAAAAGATGGTTGATTTGATTTCAGTCATCATTTGGGAATATTCTAGGCTTCTGGAGTTTATTGACTTGTCTTGTGGCCTCACATATGACCTATGGTGGAGCATGTTCTATGTGCACTTGAGAGGATTATATTCCATGTGCTGTGATTGGATGGAGGGCTCTGTGTATATCTGTCAAGTCCACCTAGGTAACGGGTTGTCAGAGGCTGATGTTTCCTTTGGGATCTTCTGTCTGGATGGTGTATCCATTGAGAGAGTGTTAGGTATCAAAGTTCCCTACAGTATTGGTACTGCTTGCTCCTCTTAGGTTTGTTCATATATGTTCTACATATTCAGTTGTTCGTCTGTTGGGTGGGTACATGTTTATAAATGTTGCATCCTCTTACTGCATTGATTCCATTATTAGTTTGTAGTTCCCTTCTTTGGCTCTTATTACAGTGTTTATATTTTTTTCTTTTTCTCCTCCATTGGACTGATAATCAGAAGATCATCTGTTAGCTCTGCAGCCATGAACAAATCACACCCCTGCTCTAAGTCTGGTATTCTTTTTCATTTTCTATAGAATAGAAACAATAAATTCTTCTCCCAGGGCCATATCCTGACTCCAATAAGAGAATGTGTATACAAGTGCTTTGTAAATTAGGAGATACTGCCCAAGTATGAAAAGTTATAATGCTCATGATTATGCAACCATCAAATGTTCAGGATAAGATTTTTTTTTTTTACTTTATTTAAGCTTTATTTAAACATATGATGTAACCCCACCACCCTCACCCAACCCCTCTTCCCCCCACCCCCCTCAGTTTGTTTTATGACATTAAGAGTCTCTTTTGGTTTTTCTCCCTCCCGATCCCATCTCAGGATAAGATTTTTTAAGGCATATCTATTTGTTGTAGAGACAAAAGAGGGTGCATGCACATGCATATGCTAGAAAGGGGAGGGGAAGAGGGAGAGAGGGAATCCTCCAGCAGCCTCCCCGCTGAGTGTGGAGCCTGGTGCGGTGCTCTCTCCCAGGAGCTTGGGATCGTGATTTGAGCCAGATCAAGAATCAGCCACTTAACTGACCGTGCCTCCCAGGTGTGCCCAGAATAAGATTTTGTAAAATATTTTTTGAGAGCTTACTCTCATAGGTATTATTCTAAGTGACCTCTATTTCATTCAATTCTAAAAACTCTTCTTAAATTAAAAATATAATCTATTCTAAAAGCAAATATTCATAATATCCTCAGAGGTGGGGAAATATAGGCAGAAAAGAGGTTAATTAGGGGCACTGGGGTGGTTCAGTCATTGAAGCTTCTGCCTTTGGTGCAGGACATATTCCCAGGTTCTTTGGATTGAGCAGGCTTCCTACTCAGTGGGGAGTCTTCCTCTCTCTCTCCCTCTCCCCCAGCTTATGTCCTCTCCCTCTCTCTCTCTCTCAAATAAATGAGTAAAATTAAAAATATAAGTTACTTGCTCAGTGTCATGATAAATATTAGAACCAGATACAGACCCATGTGTGTGACTCTGAAGTTTGTGTTCTTTCATTTCAACTTTTACTAAGTAAATACCGAGCCCTCAAAATACCATAGATTAAATTAGTTTCCCCTTTCTGAATACATTGAGTATTGGAAGATGTTACAATTCTGGGCCCCTGGCTGGCTATGTTGGTGGAGTGTGCAACTCTTGATCTCAGGGTTGTGAGTTTGAGCCACATTGGGCATACAGATTACTTCTTGAAAAAAAAAAATGCTATAATTGGGCTTGTTTTCTTTTTCCTTTAGACCCCTTCACCCATTTCTCCCACCTCCAACCCCCTACTTCTGCCACTCCCCATCTATTCTATGAGCTCAGATTTTTGTTTTTGTTTTGTTTGTTTTAAGGTTCTTAAAGTAAGTGATGGAAGTGATTTCTAGTATTTGTCTTTCTGTCTGGCCTGTTTTACTTAGCATCATGCCTTCAAGGGCCACTGTGTTGTAAATGGAATGATTTCATCCTTTATTATGTCTCAGTAGGATTTCACTGTGTTTATCAACCACAATTTCTTTATCCATTCATCCACTGATGGCATTTAGTTTGTTTCTTTATTTTCGCTGTTGTAAATAATCTTGCAGTGTACACAGGAGTGAATATACCTTTGTGAGTTAGTGTTTTCATTTCCTTTCTATAAATACTCAGAAAGGGAATTGCTTGATCCTAAGGTAGTTCTCTCTCTCTCTCTCTCTCTTTTTTAAGAAATTTCTGTACTGTTTTCCATAGTGGCCGAACCCATTTATACTCCCAGTAACAGTGCAGAAGAGTTTTCCTCTACTCCACATCTTCACCAAAACTTGCTATTTCTTGTCTTTTTGATAATGGCCCTTTTGACAGGTGTGAAGTGGTTCCTCATTCTGGTTTGATTTGCATTGCCCTGATGATTAATCATGTTGAGCATCTTTTCGTGTTCATGTAGACCATCTGTAGGTCTTCTTTAGGAAAATCTATTTGGATCTGCTCCTTTTTAAATAAGATTGCTTGTGGAGTTTTTGACGTTTTGGTGCTTTTGTGTGTGTTTTTTTGTTTTGCTGTTGCATTGCATGAGTTCTTTATATTTTGAATATTAACCTATTATCAGATATATAATTTAAAAGTGTTTTCCCATACTATAGGTTGCCTTTTTATTTTGTTGATGGTTTCCTTTGTTGTTTGGACTTTTTCTAGTTTGATGTAGGCCCACACGTTGCTTCCTTGCTTGTTTTTACTTTGGGATCAGCTTAAAAGAACCACTACCAAGACCTATGTCAAGGACC
The DNA here is from genome assembly GCA_003697995.1 of Taxidea taxus jeffersonii. NCBI lineage: Eukaryota > Metazoa > Chordata > Mammalia > Carnivora > Mustelidae > Taxidea > Taxidea taxus. Next base: position 12,198 of record ML093446.1, on the reverse strand, counting down.
TTTCTAAACCCTGTGTTTTCTGCTGTACGTTTTATAGTTCCAGGTCTTATATTCAAGTGTCAGATCCAATCTAAAGGGACAATCAAAAAACCTGCAAAGGTAGAAGGAAATGAGGCTGGCATACTCTGAGCCCTTGCCACATCCTGGCCATGTTCCAGGCATTACAGCCCACTGCTTTCTCTACTTCCCACACCAGCAGGCTGAACCCCGTCCTCTAGAGGTTTTGTGGAGGCTTTATTCCACAGGCTAGCCTGATGAAAGCATTTTCCGTTGGCCATTGATTGAGCCTATAGCCCCTTTCCTCTAGCCATAAGTCAGGAATGGGATGGAATGTTCCATCCCACCTCTGATCACAAGGTTGCTTCTCCTGGTGAGCTGCCCACATCCTCAAAATGACAGAGACACAATTTCACTCTGCAGGAAGATACAACATATGAGCAACGCATCACTCTCACCTGAATGACTAAATAGATTTTCTTCTTACAAGTCCCTGTATGCAGCACATCACTTCAGTCTCTCTTTCCATGCCTCCATGAATCTCTTCCAGGAGTGTGTCCAAATTCCTCTCCTCTTCTAAGGACCTCTGGTTCTTCTTATTTTCTCAGTATCTGTCAAAGGATTGCTGGATAGTAAATTTGCTTCTTCAAATGTCTTGTCTTCATCTTCAGCAATGGATAATGCAGAACACTTGGGCTCCCCATGTGAATTAGCTATTATAATAGCTTGCTCATGGTTTAGCTATTAGCTAAATCATTAGCTATTATAGTCTGATGCTCTGTCCAACATTTGTCATTACATCTGGAAGCACCTTTGCTATTAGTGACCTTCAAGCTTGAAGGTAGTCAATCCTCTTGACATTGGGTGTCATTAAAAAGACCCATAGATACTCTGTTTTGGAGTATCATGGGGGAATGTTAGTTTGAGCTTGTATTTGCGTGACTCAGGATACAGTATATGCAATCATTTATGTTGGGTAGATTACTAGAAATGTAATCGGTGGATTAAAAGCATAGTGCATTGAAAACCTTGATAAATAAAAGCAAATTGCCTTCCAAAAAAGAAACCAGTCATTGGATTAGGCCCTCCCTACCCAGTGTGACCTCCTCCTAACTGCAAGTTCTGCAAAAGCTTGTGTCCATGTAAGGTGGCATCCACAGGTGCTGGAGTTAGGACACCAAAGTATCTTTATGGAGGACACAGTTCAGCCCACAAGAAAGGAGTTTTCCTGTAACAAAGCTGTGGTCTCTACTGTGGGACCAGGACAGTGTTTACTAAGTTGTTGGTGTCACCCTATAGACAGCGGTTGTGTGGGTGTCACAGGGAATTGGGCATGTATCCCTGTCCCAGGACAAGATTCACAACCCTGCTGCAGCCAGGGATCCTGGACATACCCTTTGTCCATCTATGTGGTAACAGCTTGAGCAGTTCTTGTCCTTATTTGTTGAGTATCCTAGAGGAGACACGAGACCCAGAGTCCCTGCCCCCCTAGCCAGCACTCTGGCTGCTGCAGCCCTCCCAGACTCACAGACCAACAGACATTGATGGGAGGGAGAATGGGGCTTGGGCATCTCAGGGTGATCCTGAGGTGGGGTAAATTTGGAGTCTCAGGGCCCATCTACCACCATTCATGTTCCACAGAGTCTCTAAATATCGAATGAGCACCTACCCTAACCTAGGCCCTTTTTATGCCGCCTGACCTTGGAGAGACCATGGGGGTTCCAATTTGGTCTGAGTCAGGATAGACTGGAATGATCTGGATTGCAGAGCAGCCACTGAGCACTTCCTCTGAGTCTGCCACGAGCCCGCATGGCTTTCAGGGCAGCATGGTGCCTGCCAGTTTCTGTGCTACCACCAGCCCACATGCATAGTTCCCTTAGAGTTCTGGCTTCAGAATGTGTGGCTCAGGGGCTGCATTCCTGCTCTCTCCACCTCCAGGGAGCAGGCTGTGCCTTGGCCCTGCTGAGGTCACAGGGTAGCACCCGGGTAGTAGCTTGACCCAGCCTATCCCAGGAGCGGTGCTAAGTGGAACATATGGCTCATTTGCCTCCTATGCTCTGGAACAGACAGCCCCATCCATGCCCTAGAGGTATCTCCCTGGGCTTTGGAGCAAAATCAAAACAACAAAATGAAAGGACCCAGAATGAATTTGGGCCCATTTACCTGCACAGGTGCTCCTAGTCTGTGGCTTGCTCATCAGTGTCAGAGCAGGGCTCTTACCTTAGCACAGGGAGTTTGACAATCATGCCTGCTGCAGGGTATCGTGAAAAGTTGCCACCCTGAGAGAAACACATTTGCTCACTTCTCAAATGTTGTTTGTGCTGTTTTGCCAGAACCTCCTCTGACCCACAGGTATACCGCGAGAGGCTGAGTGAAATGCGATGCCTGGAGTGTAGGTTGTGTTGACATCTTGGTAGATCTGTCCCCAGGGGTTATTTGGCTGGTGGGGTGGGGTCTGGGGAGCAGGTATTTGGGACAGATGTGCCTTGTTTCATAGGAGCCCCAGAATTTGAGCAGGAAGGTGGGGGTTCCAGTCTTGTCTGGAACATGAGCCCACATTGATCACCATAGTGGTTGGGTTGAGGGAAGCACAGAGATGGCCAGCTGAAGTCTGCAGCTCCTAAACTGCCTGTTGGCAGCATGCACCAAGGGCCGAGGGCACCAGAGGCAGAGCCAGAGTCACAGGGCCCAGGCAGATATTTGTAGGAAAGGACTGGAGCCAGAGAGGGAGGCAGGCATGTTCAGGCATTTGCGTGGAGGGTTGGCGTGTCTCAGGGCAAAATGCACACAGCATGAAGTCTGCCATCCCCACAACCCTGAAGCAGGTGGTGTGATGTGGAGCGTACTCAGGCACATGGGTGCAGTGGGCGTGTCTCCCCATTGAGTCTCCTTTCTGATGCCTAGGACAGCACCTGGACGTTGGACACAGGACACCTAGCTAGGATGCATGGGTGCATTCTGGGGATGTTGGCAGATGGAACGCTGCCCATGACTGGGGGGGGGGGGAGGTGGCAGTGGTGGAGACCAAAGGAGCCTGCTAATTGCTAAGGGTTATGCTCTGTGCAAGGGGATTCTTAGAAGCACCACACAGGAAGAACCCCATGTGCATGTCCCCGCAGCCCTGCTCCCCACGGACAAACCTTGTTTGGGTGCAAGGAGGGAGAAAGGGTGGGGGGGGTGTATGTTTGCTCCTTCCACCCCTTTTTGGGTTATAGCCTTCCAAAGAGATCCATTGAAGACAGGGAACACAGAGGCCGAGCAGCCTGGTGGACACCAGCAGAGGGTGTGTTGGGCACCCAGGGGAGAAAGGGCAGGGCCTGCCTGACCATGGGGGATGCAAAGGGGGCACTGAATGGGTCTATGCACCTTGGGCAAGGCCGTGGGCTCCAGAGACTTGCAATCATCTAGGAAGCCTCCATGAAAATCCTTTACACCCTCTGATTCTTAGTGCCCGATATTGAATATCCTAAAATTAAACTGGGTACGGATTTGCAGAGCTCATGGGAAAGCTGCATTCAAGCCAAATAAGAATTAATAGTGGGGGACTGAGTGAGTTGAGGAAGATGAGTCTACCTTTGTGACTCTTGTTTGAAACATTGCTGGTTCTTTAATGTTTCTTCCTCCGCATTGAGGGAAACTGTATCTGCAAATATCCACGATCTACAGAAGTGTGATGAAATATTTCTGTGTGAACAAATGGGAGCATTTAACTTCTCTACCTCCCTGAACCCTCCATCATTCAGAAACTCTCAGGGATAATTCTTTCTTCCAAGGTATTTAGGATTAGTGCCTTTTTCTTGTAACAGGACACCGATGGAAACATTGGTTATTTTACCAAGGGATTGAGTGAAATGTCCTATTTGAGAGAGACATGCATAGACTCAGATATGACCAGACAATTTTCAGGAATTAAGGGTGAGTTTGTGGAGCCCCTTGGGATAGAGGTTTGACACTTCCATGACACAGTGCCCTGGAGCCTTGCCAGATGAGTAGGGAATGTTACATGGTGGCAGGTATAGGAACCTCAAGATATTTGGGGGACCTCGAGAAGAGGAATCCACCCAAATCAACAGGTATTGCAGACAAGTCTTATGTGAGTATTGGGCTTGGCTTTGGCCTGAACACACTATTTAAAGTTCACTCTAGAGATTCCTCATGAAAAGTTCCAGCACAGCAGGGTTTCAAAATCTGTATGGTCAGTCACTGTGCCTGCCAGGCTTAGTAAGAATAGATGCCAAGAAACCAAGTGTGATTGCCACTGCATTCTTGCATGTAAGAAACTATCCCAAATCCATTAAACTGAAATCCATCACCCATCTGGACTGGCACCCACTGCCACCACTGCCAGGTGTTTCTGTGCCTCACAGTAGGTCCCATGAAGCTGTGAAACCATTTAGTTTGCAAATAGGTTTGGGGACCTCATTTTGGAGGCTGGCAGTGTTTCTGATTGGGAAATTCCTATCAGAATGCAGGCCTAAATGGTCCCAGAATCCTCCAGAAGCTGGTTGTTGGAGGGCTTCCACTGTGGGTCAGCATCAAAATCGCTGCTTAGGAGTGAAACTCCTTCAATCTCCACCGTAAAGGTTATGTTTGCCGTTGTGTGGTGATTAGTATTTTTTTTCTTTCCTTTCTTTCTTTTTTCTTTTCTTCATTCCTTCTTTCCTTTCTTTTCTTTTATTTCTCCCTTTCTTCCTTCCTTCCTTTCTTTCTTTCTTTCTTTCTTTCTTTCTTTCTTTCTTTCTTCCTTTCTTTCTTTCTTTCTTTCTTTCTTTCTTCTTTTTTGAGTTCTACTGTCTGTGAGAGGCATGTGTTAGCAAGGAAAGACCAGAGGCCCATTTCAGCCAAATAGAGATTTTGCAGTTGGCATAGTTTAGCGCTTCCTTTCAATATGTGTTAATGCAGTTTGCCTGTTGAATCTCACAGAATTCCATTTAAGCATGTAACACTACTTTACTGTGTTATTTATCTCAAGATAGCCTTGTTAATTCTTTAGAATTGCTTACATATCCTGTGACTAAAATAAAAGCCAAAAATTAAGAAAAATAATTAATGACTGCTAAAATTCTTTTGAATACTGAGTTGTTAAAGAGTAAAGGAAGTAAGACTAAGAGGGCCACTCACGTAGAGTATAAAAGACATTGAGGAAGTAGAGTGTATGCACATCCCCTGTAGGAGTTCTCTATCATTGAAGTTACGGGGTAGATGAATGAGAACACATATCAAATATGAAGGAAGATTCAAGAAGTAAGTATTCCTAGGATGGTCATGCAAAATGCAGTTGAAATAGGGTTTCTGCAGATCTTCTGTTTTGGTTCTGGGAGCAGCAGGAACTTTATTTAGACTCTTGTCACTAGTTGCAGATGGTGACTGAACTCTGGGCGATCTCCTGGCCCACATCCTCCTGCTTGGGTCTGGCATAGATATCATGCAACTCCTGGTAGCCAACTTGCCATGCACGTATTAGGTGAAGGCCTGCTAGTAGCAATGCTAAGTCTTTCACACATCATGGGGCCCTGTGGTTTTGGCCTCTTTGAACCTGCACTCCCTGCTGGGAGAGAGGAGCATGCTTTTCAGTTTTGGGTAACTCTGTCTCCCCAAGCGCAGGTCCGGAGACCTCAGCTAAATGCTCTCCTTGTTTTTACAGATGGTACTTCGAGACTAAGGTGACGTGGCCTCGTGGGCAGCATCAGAAGCATCTGGCCTCTGTTTCTTCAGTGCAGATTCAAGTGCAACGTGTACAGGAGTGTGACCTCTGTTGACTCCCTGGTGGTTGTGCCTCACAGTGGTAAGTGGTCTTGGTTCTAAACCTCCCACCAGGGTTGAGGTTCAGGCCTTGACTTGGGTGTCTTCTTTTGCTGGCTTCTGCCTTTCGTCCAGTGGGAAAGATACCCTATTCTTGTTGGTTAAATTGGAGATGTACCCTTAACCAGAATATCTAGAGCTTTTTGCTTGGGGAAAATTACTTAGGGGCACATATGGAGAAGGTTCTGCAAGTCCCTGCCCCACACAAAACTTCAGAACTACAGGTTGCCTCTGGTAGCAGAATGCTGAGTTATTGCAGTTTTAACTTATACATAGACATTCTTTCTACAATAGACATTCTGGCAACACTTTCTTTATTGGGCCATTCATCTAAAGCAAAGAATATCAGGCATCTTTACAAATGGATTTCTGAGTGGACCTGCTCTGTCTTTTTTTTTTTTTTTTTTGAGGTAGAGTTGCAGAGGGAGAGAGAGACCCTTAAGCAGGCTCCACACCCTTTGCAGAATGTGACACAGGGCTCGATCTCACAACCCTGAGATCATGACCTAAGGCGAAATGAAGAGTTGGTCCCTCATCTGATAGAACCACACAAGCATTCCTGGACATGCTTTGTCTTTATGGAAGGGAACATAAATAAGTACACCCTCCTGTTCTAAAATCTTCTGAATCTGGGACTATTTCCACAGCTTCAGTGGTCTTACTCCTTCTCAGGCCCAGAGATACATAGCTGTTCTTGATGGTGGAAGAAACCCCACTTGGCTACCAAATTCTCAGAGATAGGGAAGAAGCCCTCACTGCCTGACTCTGAACTGTACAGTTTATTTCCTGTCCTGACACACACAGTTCTTCCAAAACAGCCCTTTGTAAAAGATGAAATTAATTTGCAAGCCCCTCGGTGGTGTGGTTGGTTAAGTCATCTGCCTTTGGCTGAGGTCAGGATCCCTGGATCCTGGGGGATCAAGCCCTGCATTGGTCACCCTTCTCAGTGTGAAGCCTGCTTCTTCTCCCTCTTCCCCTCTTCCTGATCCCAACTGTTCTTGATCCCTCTTTATCTCTCTTGCTCTCAAATAAGTAAAGAAAATACAAATATTTATAAGTATTAAATTAATTTGTAAGTACTTTCTAATTAATGAGGACAGTATTGGTAAAATTATGGATACATGAGAGGTAGATCATAATCCATGTGTTTGTTGACTCTTGTTGCCATTCATCCTTGTGATCTACATGCATCGATAGTTTAGCGTTTCCGTGAACATAAGTCAATCACCTTGGTTCTAAGTTTCTGGGTTAACCCTTCAAGTTATGTTCTCATGGATCACAGGCAGTGTTTTTATGTGTAAAACTTCCTAGCAAGAGACAGTACCAGTGTCAATTGTGAGAGCTAGTAAAGGAAAAGTTACCCGTTCTTACCTTGCACAGTGTTCATGATTGTGAGACACCACCTGTTTGGTAATACTGGCCTTTATGGAAGTACTGATGGATGGGAGCAGATTTACTTTATTTCCAGTTATTGGTTACTAAATACTGCATTCAGCATCCCCTAGAATATTAGCCAATTTTATGTCTTTGCTGTGAAAAATTGTTAGCGTCTGAGTTTGTATCTCAATTTCACACTAAGGAATTCCTTGGGAGGTATTTTCTCAGTTACTTTCTGATGTGATTGTCAAGAGAAAAATCCCCCTTCCACCCTATTGCATTGGGAACAGTGTTTCCTCAGTGTGAGCGTGTCATTGCTGGCTGAGGAATAAGGGATACCTGAGGACATTCTTTTCCTCATCACACCAAGAGGACTTTCTTCTGTATGAATCCTCCCATGTCCTTCTTGTGTTGGCTCCATAAGGAATGGGATTTCCACATGGATTTCATCAGCATCCAGCACCAGTGATGATGCAGGCTGTCCCAGGAGGTCCCTGCACCTTCGCTCCTGTGTGAGAGATGATGTGCACTCTGAGATTGTAGTGGGAGCTCAGGCCAGAGCCCCAGCTAAAGCTTCTCCCACCTGGACACAGTGCTAGTGTTTCTCCCCACGTGAGTTAGTTCCCTGGTGGTGGAAAGAGACCACTTCTGGTGAAGGCTCTGCCTCATTGATCAGAGACACAGCGTTTGTACTGTGTGATTTCTGTGGTGGTAAGCAAGGTGGGTGCTCTGGGTAAAGGCGGGACCCCAGTGATGACACACACAGGTTTCTCTGCTCTGAGTTGACTGGTGTCTCCAAATGTGAGAAATGTATCTAAAGGCTTTTCCACGTTGACCACATTTGCTGGGCTCCCACTGGTGTGGTCTCAGATTCTGGCTAAGGGTGTGGCTGTACTAAATGCTTTCCTTGTAGATGGCATTCAACCAGTTTCTGTCCATGGGAGTGTGCCCATGGCCTCAATGGGATGCATGTTGCTGAAAGCTCTTGTACAACAATCCCACCCCATGGTTTCTACCCCGTGTGAGGTCATTGGCATGAATAAGACTAACGCTCTCTGAATGAAGTGTCTCCCACCTTCATTACATTCCAAAGGTGACTCTCTGGTGGTTTTGCTGTGTACGGAGGTGAGCACTGCCCTAGAATTGTTTCCCCCTTGCGTATCATGTCTACTTTCCTCAGTAGGGTGAGATCTCTCATGTCTCCTGAGTTTAGAGCCTCAACTAAAGGCTCTCCCACACTGGGGAGATGAACAAGCTCTGATGTCACTTGAACAGGGACACATGGCTGAGGGGTCTTCCACATTGTCTGTAAATACAAGATTTCTCTTCCCATGAGATAACACACATGGAGTGAGGTGAGGTGCGTGAGAAATCTTCCTCCTGTGCCCCAGCTTGGCCGGGTTCTCGTGCAGTGTGAACCCTCTGCTAATGGCCAGGACAGGAGAGACTGTGGAAGGATTGCTCACTCATGTTCCTCCCTTCCTGATTCAACGAACGAATTCCAGCCCCTTCCTTCAGGATTAGTCTCTACATCAAACTCTGCATGCCACTTGTAGTCAGGTGCAGTGTTACTTTCCTGTATTCAGATAGATCTTTCTGCATGGTAGCCTCACACCCAGGTCAACTTCTGATTAAATTAGAGATGTTTAAGTTTCAAAGACTATGCTGGTGAGCTGTGTTGAAGCTAGTGACTTTTAAAGACACTCAGGCAATGGCTTGACTTGAGGCCCATTCAGCTGAGAAATGAAACTATTCAGATTTTTGGTGGGACAACCCATATGCTCAGTGTCTTGGAAGACAGGAGATGGTGGTGAATGCTTAGCGTACCCCATGTCCAGCTGTAGTGTGGAAGGCCAGGGTTCATTACTGTAAAGCTTACCGTTGACTTGCAGAGAAGCAGACTTTTGAGATGCACCTGTGTGGGTATCACTTCATCCTTTATAATAGGGAACCTATTGCTGTGAGCACTTGGGTCTTATACACAAAGAATGAGTCATGGAACACCACATGAAAAACTTGAAGTACTGTATGGTGACTAACAGAACAAAAGAAAGAAAGAGGGAAAGAGAGGAAGCAATATACAGAACAAGAAGACAATGAAAGAAAGGAAGGAAGGAAGTGTTTGAGAAAATGGGAGAAGAGAATCCGGTAGAGAGGCATTAGGGGAAAGAAAAATTTTGAAAGTTGTGAGACAACTCAGATTTAAAATTTGAGCATGGTGATAAAGCGAAGACATGGAGTCATCTATTAAGGAGCAGAAACATGTTATAGATTATTGGTGATTAGAATCTATGGACCAGATAAACATGTGAGATAAATAATGTGAGGACGGGATACTGGGGATATTAAGATTGGCAAACTCGGGACGCCTGAGTGGCTCAGTTGGTTACGCGGCTGCCTTCGGCTCGGGTCGTGATCCCAGGGTCCTGGGATTGAGTCCCACATCAGGCTCCATGCTCAGCAGGGAGCCTGCTTCTCCCTCTGCCTCTCTGCCTGCCTCTCTGCCTACTTGTACTCTCTGTCTGTCAAATAAATAAAAAAAAAAGATTGGCAAACTCAACAAAGGCAAGGACTGAAAGAGGTGCCATGTGACAGTTTCAGTCCAGAATCACAGAAGTGTCCTGTCCTCAGGGGACACAGAACATGCAGTGGGTTAGGTGGATGGAGACGGATGGGTTGACAGAAATGGGACAGTGTTGCAAGGATGTTTCCACAGGGGCCTTACAAGATACAGGACTGATGTAGGAAAGACGTTAGAGTTCAAGGCCAATGGTCAAGAAAGAAGTCTTGAGGTGGCTTTGCTGGCAAAAGGTGATTTTATTAAAGCACGGGGACACAACCCATGGGTAGAAAGGGTTGCTACGCTGGTGTGATGGGTGGCTGACTCTCTACGATGGTGTTGGGGGAGGTCAGGAAAAATGGAAGTTTTGCAAGAACATTCCAGTAGGAGAGAAGACACACAGGATACCGGAGGCTTTGCTCTTGTCACAGGAAGGTGGTTTTTCCTTCTAGGATGGCATTACTAGGAAGATAGTTGGGAGCTTCCTGGAGAAATGTTACCTTCCTCCTCTCACAGGTCCTTCTCAAAGGGACTGCATGTTTGGAAAGAAATTCCATTTTATTGACATTTCTTTCTGCCTCAGCCTCCCTCAGTGTTATGGGAGGGGAGGGAGATGTTAGGGCTTCACAAATGGAGTTACAGTTCTCTGCAAGTTAGCTAGCCTATTGATAAGCAAGCCTCTTTCTTGACAATCACTAGGATATTTTTAAACTGAGGGAGGCTCTGGTCTTACTGGGTT
>RCUC01001823.1:0-15865 GCA_003697995.1 Taxidea taxus jeffersonii | reverse complement strand
AAAAAAAAAAAAAAACAGGAAATCCTAGCTTACTACATGTTTACCACTGTGCCAGATACCTTCATAGACACTTAGCCTCATACTTCAACCCACTTTGCTGCTGATAAGAATGTGGAGACCCAGAAAGTCTGAATAAACTTGGCCAAGTCAGTGCCAAGCTGGGAATTTTATCAACTTCTATTGATCTACAAGACAGTTTCTAAAAAAATTTCACTAAATGAGTCAAATTTAAAGATATGGACACTGAAAAAATAAAATAAAGTTTGAGAAAATAAATAAAGATATGGACACTGAATGAGCATAGATGAAATATTCAGCTATGGTCACATCCTCTTAACTATGTATCTGAATAATAATTCAACTGAAAAGGAACAATATTATATTAATAACTAACACATTATACTAATTGTCTTGCAAGAATATCTTCCTTATATATTCCTAATGTCCAATGGTTTTAGGCATTTATTCTAAATGCACAATATGTCACTATTAAAAACACGTGTTGAAATTGTAATGGCAACCCTCTCATATCAACCCCCACCCATATGGACTGGTCCATCCTACAAAATGCACTGTGACCAGCTATAAATAAAACAGTCATTAGAGCTGACAAAAAAAAAAAAGTTGTAACAGCAAGGTTTCAATCATTCTTTGTCAAGATTTCAAGTTTTTCCAAAGTAAGTGAGCATAAGTACATAAAGGCATTTCCCTGGATCACATTTTGTGTTTCAGATTCAAGTTTTGCAAAAGAAAACCAAGTTGAACTTAGTTCATTACCTCAAACACCAGCTCACATAGCCCTTCGCACAGAATCAAGTCCGATGGATCTGGCAGTGAGACTGGAGGTTTTGCCAAGAATTTGCATGTGGGTATTTCTCAAGGAATGAGACAGGCAGAAAGTGAGAAGGCCCAATCTGGAGTTTAGAAGCAGCCATAAGGATACAGCCAGTTCTTTCTGAATCCCAAGCTCCTCAGTTATCACAGTTGTGTTGTCCATATAGAAGCCACTAACCACCTGTGCATACCAACCACTTGAAATGAACTAGCTCATTACGTTCAATTAGCCAGCATACAGTACTGGACATAATAAAAAAGATAAATAAAATAAAAAGTAATAATAAAGTGCTTAACAGAAAAAAAAAAAAGAAATGAGCTAGTTCAAATTGAGATAGACTAGAAGTACAGAATATATACCCTGGATTATAAAGACTTAATATGAAAAAAGAATGCAAAATGTTAAAAATTCTAATTACATGTTGAAATGATAACATTGTATACACTGAGCTAAATTAAAGGTTATTAAAATTAATCCTACCTGTTCTTGTCTCGACTTTTTTAATGTGGCTACTAAAAATGTTTAAATAAGAGAAAATCCTAATTACCCATATATCCAGAGGAATTGAAAGCAGTATCTCAGAGAGTTATTTGCACACCCATGTTCATAACAGCATGATTTAGAATAGCCAAAGGTGGAAATTACCCAGATGTTCATAAACAGATAAAAATAAACAAGTAGGGTATAGCTATATAATGGAAATTTATTAAACCATTAAAAATAAAGTACTATTCAATGTTATAACATGGTTAAACCTTGAGAACATTATTTTAAGTGAAAGAAGCCAGTCACAAAAGACTGCAAAGTATAAAATCCATACAGACCAAAAAAAAAAAAAAAAAATCCATACAGACAGAAAGTAGATTCCATGATACTTCGCTCTCAGAGGAAGGGGATTGGTGAATAAGAGGGTGTGATAGCTAAAGAGTACAAGTTTTCTTTTTTAAGTGAGTAAAACATTCTAAAATAGACTATAAAAAGGGATGCACATATTTGTGAATGTACTGAAAACTACTGTGTTGTACACTTCAAATGATGAATTGCATGGCATACGAATTACATCTCAATAAAGCTCTTCTTTAAAAAGAAAACAATAAGGGAAAAATCATTTTTTAAAAAATGGAGTGGTAGACAGGAGAGAGAAGAGAATTCCAGGAGAGGGAGTGGCCTCTGCAAATAGACAAAGCTGGCAAAGGCAGATGTGTTCTCTTCCCCTAATGGACACTCCACATTCTTCCAAATTCAGTCCAAAGTTTTCAAGGGTCTCGTGACACAGGAGCAGAATCCTTACCCAGGTGAAGCCCTCCAGATCTGCCCTGCTCACAGTGCTACTGACTGCTCCCCTAAATGTGTATATATTCATGCAACCCCACTAAAACTTATATCCCTCCTACACAGAAATGGCTAAGAATAAAGACTGCGCAGTAGGGAAAGAGGGAAAAAAAAAGAAAAACCTCACATAACGCATTAACCATTTACTTGTTAGCAAAGCTATGTAATTAGCATTGCTGCTAAGAACCACAGAAGTTGCTAGACAAGGACAATGTAACTTCTCAAAGCAACAAAGAATGGATGTATTTATAAAAATGAAAATTGTAGAAGAGTTTCTTCTCACTGAATTGCATAAGATATGTTGTATTTGAAACAAAGAAAAATGTTTCCCTCCCAACAGAATTTTAAAAGCCAGAAATATGACTAATGCCTTTCTATTAAAAAAAGGAGACACTTTGCATTATTGTTTCTTAACAGTCCTCTGTTAAGGCTACATTCTCACAACTGAATAAAAAGAGACTGCAAAACTGTGCCAGTGAAATGAAACTTTTGACCTGTGTTTCATTTAACTGGCAGAAGGTTGCAAAGGCTGACCTGCTCAGACTGCAAATGAATGAAGGGAATCCAAGTCCTTGCCTAAAAAGAAAACTGTGTTATATGGTCCACTCATTCACTCGGTGTACTTGCAACACGGTGAAGACAAGAGAATTCACCCCCAAATTAAAGAAATATTAAAATGCTATTCTCCCAAATAGAAGCAGAAGGCTACATGACACATACGGTACCTGACACATGACTCAAACAAAACATGAAGAGAATTGTATGGTATTTTCAATCTTTTTTTTAATTCAGGTATCTGTGTATCCATTACTAAACTTTGTTGACTAATCCCTCAGGTAGTAAGGAACTCGTGAAAAAAACTGGATTGTACAACCTTTTTTATATTTTCAAAATGTATCTTAGTCTTGGCCAGGAATACTTTTGGTTTCTAAACAGTGATTTAGGTGATCTCATTAAGTGGCATAATAAGACTACCATGCAATTAGCATGAGTTCCAAAACACAACTGAAGACCCACAGTGTACTATTTAGGACCCAAAAGGGAGAACTTGCTTCTCTTTCATATCACTTTCCAGTGATGTGAATGAAGCAGAGATAAACCATCTACCTGAACTCCCAACCTGGAATACTCTACCTCACAAGGTTATCATTCATAATAGAAAGGGTTAAAGAGTTTCCCAGACAAAGAAAAATTGAAGGAATTCATTACCACTAAATCAGCCTTATAAGAAATGTTAACAGGTCTCGTTTAGTGAAAGAAAAAGGCCATAATTAGAAATAAGAAAAGAAAACACATGAAAGAAGCTGGCAAATGCAAATTATATAGTAAAGACAGTAGTAAGTGATTATCAGCTTAAAATAGACTGTCTCATATATATAATATATATTATATATTATATAAATATGTTATTAATTATCATATATACATATATAATATTAATATTATATATGTACATATATACATATATATTATATATAATATATATATATATTAGATAGAAATATCTCTATTAGTTGATATATGTGAACCCTATGTTAACCCCAAACTTAAAACTATGATAGAGCCACAAAAAATAAAGAGAAAGGAACCTCAGCACAACACAGAATGTATAAAAGAAAAAAAAAATCCATCTATATGCTGCTTACAAGAGACTCACTTCAGATCTAAAGACACTCAAAGATTAAAAGTGAGGGATGGAGGGGAGGAGTCAAGATGGCGGAGAAGTAGGAGGCTGAGACGACATCAGCCAGCAAGAGATCAGCTAGATAGCCTATCAAACCATTCTGAACACCTACAAATCCAACAGGAGATCGAAGAGAAGAAAAACAACAATTCTAGGAACAGAAAATCGACCACTTTCTGAAAGGTAGGACCAGCGGAGAAGTGAATCCAACACGACGGGAAGATAGACCCCAGGGGGAGGGGCCAGCTCCCGGCAAGCGGCGGAGCACAAAATCAGAACTTTTAAAAGTCGGCTCCATGGAGGGACATCGCTCCAGAAGCTAAACTGGGGTGAAGACCTCGTGGGGACAGCGTGGACTCAGGTCCCACGGGGTCACAGAAGGATCGGGGGTGTCTGAGTGTCGCAGAGCTCACAGGTATTAGAGCGGGGAAGTTGGCTGCGGAAACAGAGCCGAGATTTCCTAGTGGTCTGTGACACGGACCGGTGCTCTGTGGCACTGGCCGGTGCTCTGTGCGAGGCGTCCCCACAAGATCCGGGGAGACTCCGACCCGGGAGAGCTCAGGGATCTACGGGCTCCGGAGACTCCAGGTGGGACTCTGCCAGAGACAGAGACGCTTGATCACAGGCTGGGTGAGCTCGGAGCGCTCCCAGAAGCCAGTGAGACGGGACTGCTTAGGCACGATTTTCTCTGAGCGCGGTCTGCAGGCGCGCGCGGTCTGCGGGTGCGCGCAGTGTCGGCGGGCCCGAGGGGTCTGCGGGCCTGCGGTGTCTGCTGGCGCGCGGTGTCTGCGGGCGGACGCGCGCGCGCACTCTCCGGCGCAAACGTGGGCTAGGGAGTCTGGAGGGATTAAACGCTTTTCCCTGAAGGCGCGCTGAAGACTGGGGCCCCTAGCCCTCGGCTCCTCTGAACAGGAGATTGGGAGGCCGCCATTGTCATTCCCGTCCTCCAGAACTCTACAGAAAGCGCCTTCAGGGAACAAAAGCTCCTGAAAGCAAACCTGAGAGGATTACTTAGCCCGGCCCCTGGTAAGGGCGGTGCAACTCCGCCTCGGGCAAAGACACCTGAGAATCACTACAACAGGCCCCTCCCCCAGAAGACCAAAGAATTACAGCCAAGACCAAGTTCACTTAACAAGGAGAACAGCGGATTCCTATCTAGACAAAATGACAAGGCGGAAAAACTCACCACAAAAAAAAGAGCAGGAGACAGGACCGAAGGCTAGGGACCTAATCAATACAGACATTGGTAATATGTCAGATCTGGAATTCAGGATGACGATTCTCAAGGTTCTAGCCGGGCTCGAAAAAGGCATGGAAGATATTAGAGAAACCCTGTCAGGAGAAATAAAAACCCTTTCTGGAGAAATAAAAGAACTAAAGTCTAATCAAGTTGAAATAAAAAAAGCTATTAATGAGGTGCAATCAAAAATGGAGGCTCTTACTGCTAGGATAAATGAGGCAGAAGACAGAATTAGTGATATAGAAGACCAAATGGCAGGGAATAATGAAGCAGACCAAAAGAGAGACAATCAACTACTGGACCATGAGGGGAGAATTCGAGAGATAAGTGATGCCATAAGACGAAACAACATTAGAATAATTGGGATTCCAGAAGAAGAAGAAAGAGAAATAGGAGCAGAAGGTATACTGGAGAGGATTATTGTAGAGAATTTCCCTAATATAGCAAGGGGAACAAGCATCAAAATCCAGGAAGCCCAGAGAATACCTCTCAAACTCAATAGGAATCGACCCACACCCCGCCATCTAATAGTAAAATTTACAAGTCTTAGCGACAAAGAGAAAATCCTGAAAGCAGCACGGGACAAGAAGTCTGTAACGTACAATGGTAAAAATATTAGATTGGCAGCAGACTTATCCACAGAGACCTGGCAGGCCAGAAAGAACTGGCATGATATATTCAGAGCACTAAACGAGAAAAACATGCAGCCAAGAATACTTTATCCAGCTAGGTTATCATTGAAAATAGAAGGAGAGATAAAAAGCTTCCAGGACAAACAAAAACTGAAAGAGTTTGTAAACACCAAACCAGCTCTACAGGAAATATTGAAAGGGGTCCTCTAAGCAAAGAGAGACCCTAAAAGTATTCCCAGAAAGGAACAGAGACATTATACAGTAACAATCACCATACAGGCAATACAATGGCACTAAACTCATATCTCTCAATAGTTACCCTGAATGTAAATGGGCTAAATGCCCCAATCAAAAGACACAGGGTTTCAGAATGGATAAAAAAACAAAACCCATCCATATGCTGCCTACAAGAAACTCATCTTAGACCTGAAGACACCTCCAGATTGAAAGTGAGGGGGTGGAAAACAATTTACCATGCTAATGGACAACAGAAGAAAGCTGGGGTGGCAATCCTTATATCAGATCAATTAGATTTTAAGCCAAAGACTATAATAAGAGATGAGGAAGGACACTTCATCATACTCAAAGGGTCTGTCCAACAAGAAGATCTAACAATTTTAAATATCTATGCCCCTAACATGGGAGCAGCCAACTATATAAACCAATTAATAACAAAATCAAAGAAACACATTGACAAGAATACAATAATAGTTGGAGACTTTAATACACCCCTCACTGAAATGGACAGATCATCCAAGCAAAAGATCAACAAGGAAATAAAGGTCTTAAATGACACACTGGACGAGATGGACATCACAGATATATTCAGAACATTCTACCCCAAAGCAACAGAATACACGTTCTTCTCTAGTGCCCATGGAACATTCTCCAGAATAGATCACATCCTGGGTCATAAATCAGGTCTCAACAGGTATCAAAAGATTGGGATCATTCCCTGCATATTTTCAGACCACAATGCTCTGAAGCTAGAACTCAATCACAAGAGGAAATGTGGAAAGAGCACAAATACATGGAGACTCAACAGCATCCTTCTAAAAAATGAATGGGTCAACCAGGAAATTAAAGAAGAATTGAAAAAAACCATGGAAACAAATGATAATGAAAACACAACGGTCCAAAATCTGTGGGACACAGCAAAGGCAGTCCTGAGAGGAAAATATATAGCGATACAAGCCTATCTCAAGAAACAGGAAAGGTCTCAAATACACAACCTAACCCTACACCTCAAGGAACTCGAGAGAGAACAACAAAGAAAGCCTAAACCCAGCAGGAGAAGAGAAATAATAAAGATCAAAGCAGAAATCAATGAAATAGAAACCAAAAAAACAATAGAACAAATCAATGAAACTAGGAGCTGGTTCTTTGAAAGAATTAATAAGATTGATAAACCCCTGGCCAGACTTATCCAAAAGAAAAGAGAAAGGACCCAAATAAATAAAATCATGAATGAAAGAGGAGAGATCACAACCAACACCAAAGAAATACAAACAATCATAAGAACATATTATGAACAACTCTATGCCAACAAATTCGACAATCTGGAAGAAATGGATGCTTTCCTAGAGACATATAAACTGCCAAAACTGAACCAGGAAGAAATAGAAAACCTGAGTAGGCCCATCACCAGTAAGGAGATTGAAACAGTCATCAAAAATCTCCCAACAAACAAAAGCCCAGGGCCAGATGGCTTCCCAGGGGAATTCTACCAAACATTTAAAGAAGAATTAATTCCTATTCTCCTGAAACTGTTCCAAAAAATAGAAATGGAAGGAAAACTTCCAAACTCATTTTATGAGGCCAGCATCACCTTGATCCCCAAACCAGACAAGGATCCCATCAAAAAAGAGAATTACAGACCAATATCCTTGATGAACACAGATGCGAAAATTCTCACCAAAATACTAGCCAATAGGATCCAACAGTACATTAAAAGGATTATTCACCACGACCAAGTAGGATTTATTCCAGGGCAGCAGGGTTGGTTCAACATCCGCAAATCAATCAATGTGATACAGTACATTAACAAAAGAAAGAACAAGAACCATATGATACTCTCAATAGATGCTGAAAAAGCATTTGATAAAGTGCAACATCCCTTCCTAATCAAAACTCTTCAAAGTGTAGGGATAGAAGGCACATACCTCAATATTATCAAAGCCATCTATGAAAAACCCACGGCAAGTATCATTCTCAATGGAGAAAAACTGAGAGCTTTTCCGTTAAGGTCAGGAACACGGCAGGGATGTCCACTATCACCACTGCTATTCAACATAGTACTAGAAGTCCTAGCCTCAGCGATCAGACAACAAAAAGAAATTAAAGGCATCCAAATCGGCAAAGAAGAAGTCAAACTATCGCTCTTTGCAGATGATATGATACTATATGTGGAAAACCCAAAAGGCTCCACTCCAAAACTGCTAGAGCTTGTACAGGAATTCAGTAAAGTGTCAGGATATAAAATCAATGCACAGAAATCAGTTGCATTTCTTTACACCAACAACAAGACAGAAGAAAGAGAAATTAAGGAGTCAATCCCATTTACAATTACACCCAAAACCATAAGATACCTAGGAATAAACCTAACGAAAGAGGCAAAGTATCTATACTCAGAGAACTATAAAGTACTCATGAAAGAAATTGAGGAAGACACAAAGACATGGAAAAATGTTCCATGCTCATGGATTGGAAGAATAAATATTGTGAAAATGTCTATGCTACCTAAAGCTATCTACACATTTAATGCAATGCCTATCAAAATCCCATCCACTTTTTTCAAAGAAATGGAACAAATAATCCTAAAATTTATATGGAACCAGAAAAGACCTCGAATAGCCAAAGGAATATTGAAAAAGAAAACCAAAGTTGGTGGCATCACAATTCCAGACTTCAAGCTCTACTACAAAGCTGTCATCATTAAGACAGTATGGTACTGGCACAAAAACAGACACATAGATCAATGGAACAGAATAGAGAGCCCAGAAATAGACCCTCAACTCTATGGTCAACTAATCTTTGACAAAGCAGGAAAGAACATCCAATGGAAAAAGGATAGCCTCTTCAACAAATGGTGTTGGGAAAATTGGACAGCCACATGCAGAAAAATGAAATTGGACCATTTCCTTACACCACACACGAAAATAGACTCAAAATGGATGAAGGATCTCAACGTGAGAAAGGAATCCATCAAAATCCTTGAGGAGAACACAGGCAGCAACCTCTTCGACCTCAGCCGCAGCAACTTCTTCCTAGGAACAACGCCAAAGGCAAGGGAAGCAAGGGAAAAAATGAACTATTGGGACTTCATCAAGATCAAAAGCTTTTGCACAGCAAAGGAAACAGTCAACAAAACCAAAAGACAACTGACAGAGTGGGAAAAGATATTTGCAAATGACATATCAGATAAAGGGCTAGTATCTAAAATCTACAAAGAGCTTAGCAAACTCAACACCCAAAGAACAAATAATCCAATCAAGAAATGGGCAGAGGACATGAACAGACATTTCTGCAAAGAAGACATCCAGATGGCCAACAGACACATGAAAAAGTGCTCCATATCACTGGGCATCAGGGAAATACAAATCAAAACCACAATGAGATACCACCTCACACCAGTCAGAATGGCTAAAATGAACAAGTCACGAAATGACAGATGCTGGCGAGGATGCGGAGAAAGGGGAACCCTGCTACACTGTTGGTGGGAATGCAAGCTGGTGCAACCACTCTGGAAAACAGCATGGAGGTTCCTCAAAAAATTGAAAATAGAGCTACCTTATGACCCAGCAATTGCACTACTGGGTATCTATCCTAAAGATACAAACGTAGTGATCCAAAGGGGCACGTGTACCCGAATGTTTATAGCAGCAATGTCCACAATAGCCAAGTTATGGAAAGAACCTAGATGCCCATCAACAGATGAATGGATAAAGAAGATGTGGTATATATATACGATGGAATACTATGCAGCCATCAAAAGAAATGAAATCTTACCATTTGCGATGACATGGATGGAACTAGAGCGTATTATGCTTAGCGAAATAAGTCAACTGGAGAAAGACAACTACCACATGATCTCCCTGATATGAGGAAGTGGAGATGCAACGGGGGTGGGAGTTAAGGTGGTAGGAAAAGTAAAAATGAAAGAAGATGGGATCGGGAGGGAGAAAAACCAAAAGAGACTCTTAATGTCATAAAACAAACTGAGGGGGGTGGGGGGAAGAGGGGTTGGGTGAGGGTGGTGGGGTTACATCATATGTTTAAATAAAGCTTAAATAAAGTAAAAAAAAAAAAAGTGAGGGATGGAAAAAGATATTCCATCCCACAAAAAAAAAAAAAAGAAAGAAAACTGAGGTAGCTATATTTATATTAAAATAAAATAGACTTTTTAAAACAAAGAATGTAACAAAAGAAGTGTATTACATAATGATAAATGGTCCATCCAAGAAAAGGATATGACATTAATAAATATTTATGCACACATCATAGGAGTACCTAAATATATAAAATTTTAACAGACATAAAGAGAGAAATTGAAAGCAATGCAATAGTAGTTGGAGAATACCCCATTATATCAACAGACAGATCAGACAGAAAATCAATAAACAAACACTGGGCTTAAACAACATTCTAGACCAGATGACCTTAAGTAATATATGCAGAACATTTCAACTCAAACTGCAGAACACATTCTTTTTGAGTGCACCAGAAATCTTCTCCAGGACAGATCTCATGTTAGGCCAATAAATTCAAGAAGACTGAAATCACATCAAACATCTTTTTCACCCATAATGGTACAAAACTAAAAATCAATTATAAGAATAAAACTGGGGAAAAAAACACGTGGGAACTAAATAACATCCTGTTCAACAACCAATGGGTCAATAAAGAAATCAAAGAGAAAATCTAAAATACCATAAGACAAATGAAAACGGAAAGATAGCTTTCCAAAATGTAGGGGAGGCAACAAAGACTGTTCTAAGAGGAAAGTTCATGGTAATACAGATGACCTCAAGAAACAAAAAAATCCCAAATAAGCAATCTAACTTTACAACAAAAGGAACTAGGAAAAAAATTATATAATAAAGGAAATAATAAAGATGAGAACAGAAATAAATGAAATAGACTAAAAAATTAATAGAAAAGAACAATGAAACTAAAAGCTGACTCTTTCAAAAAATAAAACCAACAAAACTCTATCTAGACTCATCAAGGAAAAGAGAGCTCAAGTAAATAAAATCAGAAAGGAAAGAGAAGTTACAATTCACACCACAGAAATACAAAGGATCATAAGAGACTACTACACAATCACATGCCACCAAATTGGACAACCTTGAAGAAATTAATTAAATCCTAGAAACATACAGTCTTCCAAGACTGAATCATGAAGAAGTAGAAAATCTAAACAGACTGATTACAAGTAATGAAACTGAATTAGTTATTTAAGAATTTCCAACAAACAGGGCGCCTGGGTGGCTCAGTGGGTTAAGCCTCTGCCTTCAGCTCAGGTCATGATCTCAGGGTCCTGGGATCGAGTCCCGCATTGGGCTCTCTGCTTGGCAGGGAACCTGCTTCCTCCCCTCTCTCTGCCTGCCTCTCTGCCTACTTGTGATCTCTCTCTGTCAAATGGATAAATAATCTTTAAAAAAACAAAAACAAAAACAAAAAACCACTCATCTCTCCCTTTAAAAAAAAAAATAAAATAAATAAATAAGAGAATTTCCAACAAACAAAAGTCCAGGACCAGACAGAATTCGCAGGTCAATCTAGCAAACATTGAAAGAGTTAGCAGCTATCTTTCTCAAATTATTCTAAAAAAAACTAAAGAGGAAAATATACTTCTAAACTCATTTTAAGAAAGGAGATGTGTACATGGAGGGGTTAGTGTGGCCACTCCTGGTTTAACAATGCATTTTTATGTTTCTTAAAGCAGAAGTCTATATACTTTGAAAATTAGATTTTCAAATTATTTGATAGGGTTTGTTTTTTTAATTCACCCCCCAAATTTTCTGTACTTTCTATAATTTCCTACCCAAACTCATCCTCCAAAACTCTTCTGTTTGGAAGAAACATACTATCTATATCAGCTCTCTAAATCCTCTCTAACACCAAGTTCCTCTCTGAAAATTCCCTCCACCTCCCAGCCTTCCTTCTCAATACAATAGAGATTTTTTTCCTCCCACGCATCAAATAAGTAGTGACCTACAAGCAAGGTAGGTCCCTCCTTGCTCCTACTGATAAACACAAACTTTCTCCTTCAGAAGCCCTTGCTCCTGTGAAGCATGTGCCATCTGACCATACCACCTGCTATTCGCTGTGATCATCTTCAGACCTCCCATGTTCTTTCCTGTATCCACCAAGTGGTTTAGCATCTGGTTTCTCTCTTTCCCATTACGCTACTCATTATTATTTTACATGACTTAGGCTTCTATATGGATATTGCACCCAGCGGTGAACTCCCAAATCCTTAGCCTCCTCACTTGCAACTCAAAGTCCAACCACAAGGCCACTCCCATGATCATCCTTGGACTTTGTCACAGAACAGTTAATACACTGCTCCCAAGATATCAATTTTAAATTCTCACTTTCCAACTCATCCTTTTTATCTTCCTAGCACTCTTGTTCTAGCATAACTTACTCCAACAACTTTCCAACACTGTAAATTACAAATCCACTGATCTGAAAATGTTTTCATTTCATTTCATCATCCCTTACTGTCCTTACTTTGCTTTCCCACTTGAGAGTACAGGGCCCATAATTATATTATCATTCAATCATATAAATTATAACCATAGGTGTTTGTTCTATTATATTCACAGAGCAAAGCATTATCACTGTTAGACTAAACTCTTCCCCCACTGAGCACCATCACCGATTAGCTGAAGAAAATCACAAAGCTACAATGACTATTCACACTTAAATTCATGGCTGGAAATCTAAAACACAAACTTATTGCTGTCAATCTGTTCTGCTACATTTCCCTTCTAAACAATATCCCAATAACCAAGACATCTAACTATTTCACCCTTTCCCCAACTGTGGAATAAAACAATGCAACAGAACTCCCTCATCTTTCCACCATCAACCAGAATCTGCAAGCAGCTTCACCTTTATGAACACTCTCCTTATAAGAACATCGAGTTGTCCTTATTCCTATCCCAAGGCAATACCTCTACTTGCACTCTGGACCCCATCACCTCTCACCAGCTCAAAGGTGTGGCTTCAGCAGTCACCCCACTCACTGCATCCTCATATCTACACTAGATAATTTTCATCAGTATATGAACTAACTAAAGATACGCCTCATTTAAAAACCTTCCCTTGACCCCACTGCCTCTCTCCAGCTCTTTCCTCATTTCCACTGCCTTACCCTGCATTCTCTCCTTCGACATTCTACCCTTCTCCTATTTCAGAGAAGGGGATGGATGCTTCCATGAAACTCCTTTTACCAACTTTTATCCACTTCACCAGTCACCTCTATGCTGACAAATAAAGCGATTCCTTTTTATTCTGCGTTTTACTTTACCACATAGCAGGATTTGACAGATTTGACATTCTTGTTGAAACTTTTCCTTCAGTTGGCTTCTGTGACAGTATATTCTATTGGTTTTCCCCCTACTACTCTGGCCACTCTTGAATCTTCCTAGATGATCTCTCTTCCTCTACCAGGATCTGAAGCCCCTGGGCCTCTTCCCTTCTCTGTCTCTTCTCTCTTCTATTTAAGCCAACTCAGACCCATGCTATTAAATATTTCTCTAAGCTAAGGACTTCCAAATTTGCAGTTTCTAGTCCTGAGATCAAGACTAGTATGTCTAACTGCCTTCTCATTATCCCCACTTAAAAGTCTTAGAGCTACTGCAACTTACATCCAAAAAAAGACTCTTGACTTTCAATCCAATTAAATGGAACTATCCACCCAGTTCTATATGCCAAAAATCTGGAAGTCCCATCCCTTTGTCCTTATTCCCCACAATCAGACCACCAGGTGAGTCTTCATTCTTGCATTTTCCCTAATGTAATTACACTACCCTAGGCCTACTCATTATTTATTGTCCAACAATTGGAATCGCCTCTTAACTGATTTTCTGGTCTAAATTCTTGTCCTCTTGTATAATTCCTTATTCACAAAGGGATTACAATCATCTTTTTAAAGCATAAGCCAAATCATATCATTCCTTGCTGTAACCCTCCAACATATTCATGTTCATCCTGGATTAAATTCAAACTCCTTACTGTATATCCCACAAGGCCCTCCCTGTCTGGTTCTTGTTCACCTGTCTGTTTTCATCTCCTTTGGCCTTCTGTGACTATTACACACACTCTATTTTCTTTCTTAAAATTTTTAAAGATTTATTTATTTAAGAGAGTGAGTACAAATGGGAGGGATAGGAAGAGGGAGAGAGAATCTCAAGCCGACTCCATGCTATGTGCAGAGCCCAACATAGGGCTTGATCTCAGGACCCTGAGATCATGACCTGAGCTGAAACCAAGAGCCAGATGCTTTAAATACTATGCCACCCATGTGCCCCACACATGTTCCATTCTTTATATCTCTGAAATCTTTTTTGTTTCTGCCTTTTCCCTTTACCTGAAATGCTTTTCCTCTAAATCTGTCTCCTCTATTCCCAAAATTTTCATTCATTTTTATTTGTGGCATTCATATCAATGACTTTAAAATATATCTATGTTTATATTTATATTATATTTAGATAAACAATGAGTTTATGTAAACTTTAAGTTTAATCCCAATTACTTAAATCATTCATGAATGCAAGTACATTTTTACATGAAATATAGTTTCATACAGAAAAAATATCTAATGATAAAATCATATTGGTTGAAAAATATTTTTAATTCTATTGATCATTGACTTTCCTTCCACTCAAATGTTATACTGTGTGAGTTAAGCACTTTGTTTAAAAAAAAAAAAACCTACCTTGGTAAAAATTAGAAACTAAAATGATAAGTTCAGAATTAAGAAAATAGTTTGATTCAAACAACAATGTGATGTGTTCTATTTTATTATGCTTTATATATAAATACTCTTACAAATGCTTCAGAATTTAAAATAGTTGACAAATTCTAATACTACAAGGAACTTTTCTAATTTACACAGGTAAAGCTAATTTTCTTTATCATTATAAAAATTTCCCAGAGAGCTATATTCTAGTGGTGGGAGACAGGCAATAAATAAGTGCATGTATGGATAATAATGTCTGATAGTGCTAAAGCTCTGTAAAGATTTAACAGTGTAAAGTAATGTCCAGTGGCTGGGGAATGGGCCTGATGTAGACAACAAAGCAAGGAGGATCTCTGGAGAGAGGACGTTTAAGCTCTTAAGTACAGATAATTATGTTGTAAAATGATATATTCAGATCTTCAAGTGATTTGAACACTTTATTCATTATATATTTAGTACTAAGTTTTGGAAAAAAACAAGAATTTGAATGAGAACATGTTAGAAAAAAAAAAAAGATAACCCTACCCCAAATCATTCTTTTTTTTTCAAAATTTTATTTTTTTTATTTACTTGATAGACAGAGATCACAAGTAGGCAGAGAAGCAGGCAGAGAGAGAGAAGGAAGCAGGCTCCCTGCTGAGCAGAGAGTCCGATGCGGGGCTCTATCCCAGAACCCTGAGATCATGACCCGAGCCGAAGGCAGAGGCTTAACCCACTGAGCCACCCAGGCGCCCCCCAAATCATTCTTAAAATAGGTCTGTGAAGACTTCCCTATTCAAATAAGTACAAAGTTATTTTGATTAATAAATTTTTGGATGCCCAAATAAAACAGGGTAGCCATCCCAAACAAAAGCCTGACTTATAGGTTTTTGCTGCTTCTTATACTATTCAAACACCACTGTCCAGAACCTTCAAGGAGCAGCATTTTTCCTCAAAGGAAAGGACCATTCATCTTTGTCTTCTCATAGTCCTGCACAGATCTAGGCATATCATAGGCATTCAATAACCATTTAATCAACTATATCAGTCAATCTTCTTACCCTCCCATATCAAGCTAACCCAGTTCCTAACATATAGGAGGCACTAAATCAATACGTTTGTTGAAATAACATGTTACAAATACATCATTCGTCTAAATCCCTAAGAGTGGGTAGCAGGAAAAAAAAAA